>ML325688.1:0-115967 GCA_005239505.1 Nicotiana paniculata
CTGGAACTGGTTATGGAACTGGCTCTACCTTTTAGAAAAATGAAGTTTCATCAATGTATTTGGCTTGTTTTTGTTATTGTTTTTGTTTTGTGCAAGGTCAGAGGGGTTACAATCCCGCTTGTATGTGGATGTTGGTGTTGGCTTTTATGATCGACGACACTAAATCATATAAATAAAGTGACCTTCTTGTCTCGGGTAAATTTCAGAAATAGTTATACAACTACGTTTTTTTTGGTTATATAACTTTGTTTGGTTATAATTTTTTTAATCAAAGTCATATTGTAACGATTCAATCGGTTATTTTGAGCTCTAGCGCGTCGTTCATCGATTTGAGGTCGTGAGTAATTTCGTTTCAGGTATTATGACCCGTGGGCGTGGTCGAAATTGAATTTCAGGCAGTTTAGAGTTAATTTAGAAAGAAAATTCTCAATTCGGAAGTCTTAAGTTGGAAGAATCAACTAAGATTGAAATTTTGAGTAAAAGACCTCCGAATCAAAGGTTCCTGCAGGTTTGTATGATGATTTCGGACTTGGGCGTATGTTTGGATCGGGCTTTGAATAGTTTGGACTTGGGCGTATGTTCGGATCGGATTTTGGATAATCCGGGAGTGTTTTGGCACATATTGTAGAAGTTAGTATTTTAAAAAAAATTCTTTAGTTTGGCCTGAAGTGTATTTCAGTGATATTTACGTCCGTCTGGGATTTCGAGCCTGAGAATAGTTCCGTATGGTGATTTTCGAGTTGGCAACGCGATCGGAAGTGAATTCGAATGTCCGTAGGTTATTTTAAAATTATTTGGCTAAAAATAGAAATTTGAAGGTTTTTAAGAAATTTGACCGTAAGTGAAAATTTTGATATCGGGGTTGGAATACGATTTTGGAAGTGGTAGCAGGTTTGTAATGTCGAATATGACTTGTGTGCAAAATTTGAGGTCAATCGGACGTGATTTGATAGGTTTCGACATCGAATATGGAGGTTAGAAATTTCAAAGTTCATAAAGTTTGAATTTTGATGCGATTCGTGATTTCAGCGTTGTTTGATGTGATTTGAAGCCTCGAACAAGTTCGTCGCATGTGTGAGACTGAGTCGTGTGATTGTACCGGGGCTCGGATGTGTTTCAGATCATTTTTCCCTTACTTGCTGTTGTTTGCTGGTGTCACTGATGTGTTACGCGATCGCGGTTCATCGAGCGATTGCGGAGAAGAAATTCAAGGGAGCTGGAATTTGGCCTACGCGATCTTGAAGTGCAATGCGATCGCGGAGGAGGAAATATTGGGCTACAGGGTGAAGTCTTGTGCGATCGCAGGTCTGAAGGTGCGATCGCACAGTGTGCGTATGGAGGCTTCTGGTGCTTGGCTTATACGAACGCATCATGGTATATGCGAACGCGCAATAGAGGAATGAAGGGGGCTACAACTTTGGCCTGTGCGAACGCAGGTGTTGGGACGCGATCGCACTGAGGAAATTTAAGGAGCCAGCAAATTTGGCCTATGCGATCGCATAGGCTTTCATGCGATCGCATAGAGGGGTCAGAACTGGCCAGGGCAGTGTTTTAAAAACGAATTTTTGGCCATTTCTTCTCATTTCTTCTTTGGTTTGGTCGACTTTGAGGAGATTCAAGAGGAGTTTTTCACCAAGCATCACTAGGTAAGTAATTCCTTCATGTTTTCAAGTTAAATACAAGGTTATTACATGGAATTATATATGAAAATTGTGGAAAAATTTAGAAAATATTAAAGAAAACTTAGAAAATGGTAATTTGAATTTTTAACCACGAATTTGAGCATGAAATTTACAGTAAATTGTATATTTGAACTAGTAAAGCTATGGGTAGAATTTATCTTCGAGAAATTTCGGATTCCGGGTACGTGGGCCCGAGGGCATTTTGGTCATTTCACTAAGCGGAGTTGGGAAATTATAAAATTTGAATTGTTAACGAATATTAGAGTATATTTTCATTGGTTTGTCGTTATTTGGATAGTTTTGAGGCGTTGTGCATCGATTTGAGTCATCGAAAAGGCTTGGAACCCGGTTATGGAATTTCGGAGCGAGGTAAGTCTCCTTTCTAACTTTGTGAAGGAGAATTGTCCCCCTAGTTGAGCTAATTAAGTATGTGCTATTATCTTCGGGGGCTACGTACGCATGAGGTGACGGGAGTCCGTGCGTAACTACTATTATGCCATGTCCGGGTAGACTAGGACCCACCAGCAGGCCTTACTTGTGGTACTTGTGATCTTGCTAGTAATATTAGACTGCCAATATGATCAAAATAATAATTGAATATCTAAGAAGACAAGAGTTTATTTTTCTTAATCATCTAGAAAGAAAATTGATTTCCTCCATGGATAATTGTATACCTGATAAGGTTATATTATTGAATATTATTAAACTTGGCAAATGAGTTTCAAAACAAGGATTTAAATGCGATTTCTCGTGTTCTTTTAAAAAGAACTTTACCACTTTCCTGAGAAAATACTTTCTTGATAAAAATGTGGACTTATTGTATGAATATGTGTATCTACGGGTGCCTGAGTCGCATGTATGATTCGCGAGCAAGATAACCCTGTATTTATGTATAACCGCGTTGCAAGATCGATTTGCGAGCAGGGCAAATAGATGCATCTATGGTTCAAGACGTTCAAACCCTCGCAGTGCACAATTTATTATTATTGGTCCGCGCAGTTCGACCCACGGTATTGCTTGTGCATGATATTTACTGTGATTTTGTCTGATTATTGGCCTGAAATTTTAAGTTGTCAACTGAAATGACAGAGAATTAAAGTTATTAAAGATTTTTGGAAGAAGTTGTTCCTTCCGGTTGATTATTTGTTATTTGATTAAATCACCCATGTTGATTAATTGATATTAATATGATGAAGATCTAAAGTGTTAAATGTGAAAAAGTTGATATTATTTATTCCCAATTTTAATAAATTGCCTATGATAATCATGCTTAGAGTCATACTTGAATATACTAAATTGACCTTTAGCAAGTGTCTAATTTGACTTCTCGTCACTACCTCTCTGAGGTTAGGCAGACGATTTACTGAGTACACATTATTTTTGTACTTATGCTACATTGCTGTACATTTTATTGCATAGGTACCTTCATAGCGATGTGGCGAATCTGGAGACTTAGGAGAGCTGCATCATCCGGAGGCGATCCGCAACTGACGGAGTGTCCCTATACTGTATTACATTATTTTAATTTTCCTTGTCCACTTGTATTTTGGACAAGCTTTGTAGAAATTGTAAAACTCTTAGAAATTGCTCATGTACTTGTGACACCGGATTTTGTGATGTGTTAGGATATATTTGCTAAAATAAGACTATTTAAACCATTATATTTACTTAACGAATTTTATGTAGTTACTATGTAATAAAGTGAAAGGTAATATTTTTCATAAATGCTAAAACAGAAAATTATTTCAATTAATTAATAATTGGCATGCCTGACAATGATGTTCGGCGCCATCACGACCTTATGGATTTTGGGTCGTAACAACATGGTATCAAAGCACCAGATTCCCTTAGGTCTCACGAGTCATGAGCAAGTCTAGTATAGTCTTGCGGATCGGTAGAAGACGTCTGTACTTATCTTCGAGAGGCTACAGGGCTGTTAGGAGTACTTCCCTTCTTGGTTTCTCATCGTGCGATTTGATTCCTTTAAGGCTTATGACTATGCTTATTCCTACTCAATCTTCCGCGTCGCGAAGCGCTTGCTATGAATCGGGAATTTGAGAAATTGAAATGGTGCTACAGATATGATGCGAGATGGTTTCCATGTGGAATTGGTTGGGGCTGTTGTTGTGGCCCTGCAAAAGAATAATATGTTGTTTCAGCTCAGTAGCCGTGTTTCTGAGAGCCTTAAGTCTATGCTCAGGTAGTGATGATGCTTGCGATTGTTTATCGCGCGATGTCGATAAGATGATAGAATGCTTTCCCGTATGTTGGGGGTGATGATTGGTTTGAAGGGAGATTTTATCAGAGTGTGGTTTCGAGATTTCGGTATTTTAGTTCCGGCAGAGGATAGGCATTTGGACTATAGGTGGTCAAGTTTTGGATTGATAAAGTAGTAAGACTTGGTGTTTTCAAGTAAGGTGGAGTATTCACCTGTGATGTGTTATCGTCGTCCTTGATCAAATGGAATGTGATAAGTTCGTCAGTGCCATGGTTTCTTCGGGTGCATGGGACCAGAGTATTGTGAAGAAGTATTGAAGAATGCCGTTGGTAGAGACCGCGAGGTGCGGCGGTTCAGTACCGGGTGAGTGTTGATAATGAAGGCAGCTAGAGAAAGATGATCTTCAGAGATTTTGAAGTCGTGGTGATCTGATGGTTTAAGAGCTATAGAGAATGATATTGAATTGAGGCTAGGCGGTGGTTCCATTTCTAGGAGGCCAGGTGTAAGAAGCGGAAGTCGAGCAGTCGCAAAATGGGGGAGCGGCAGCATAGCTCGGAAATAGAAGATATTGTCGCGCATTTAGTAGATGTCCATGAGGAGCGAACGGACAAGTAAAGTTGGTGAATGGGAACAATCTTAGGATGGGATATTGATGTTGTATAGGGTGTGCAGTGCAACGTCGTTGGAAGGTGTTAGTTGGTGATTTCCACTGGTGGGTTATCTCCTGTGAATAGGTTAGTGATGGCATGGTTGGCAAGTCTCTGTGAGTGGTTCTAGTGCTATTCGGTAGAAGTCAGAATGTGTGAATGATGCTAGAGAATTTGAGTATTTAGGGAGTGCTAACAAGAGAATTTGGAAGAATTGGACGGATTGGTGGAGCTAGATCATGTTAACAATGGAGAAAGGATCTCGGCAGGGTCTAAAGTAGTGCAAGGAGTAGCGTCGGGCTAAGTAGAGGAGTCCCACCACCTGCAGTTGGGCTGTAGGATTGTGTTCTCATGGGGTTGCGGATTGTCGGCATATTGGCAAGTTAGTATAGCTAAGGTAAAGGAGTAAAATGGTGATTGTGCGTGGGATTTGATGAATGTGTGCAAACGTTGGCCCTGTCGGACCAGGGATAGGCTTTGGAAGATTCAGAATTTTGCTTAAGGCATAGGTGAGTTGTCAGGATAGTGACTCGGTCTCGTGTTTCATTGAAAAGGGTGCTCATGTGCTAGGAGAGCCTTGGAGTTGATTGTATTCGGGACCAGTCAGAGTGGGTGACTCTCAATAGCGGTCCTAGTGAATTCAAAGTTAAGAATGCGGCGTTTAAGGGTTTCAGGCAGCAGTATGATCGAGGATTGAGCTTATGCAGCGTAATTCCCGAGAAAAGGAAAATGGTTGGGGTTCTATGATATGTTTCAGTGTGCAGGATAGTATTGGAGGAGTGAGAGAAATAAACTCCGGATTGTAGAAATATTATCAGGAGGGTATGCGACGAGCTGCGGGATTTAGGCAGCATAGTCTCGTGAATCAAGCCCGCTCGGGATGAGTGAGGATTGAGTTGCTACAACTTGGATGTGGTTAATATTATTCATGAGGCAATTGAAGATGATTAAAAGAAGAGGGATTGATTAGCCATGGTTGAAATGACACATTTACGGCAGTGATCAGTTCCTTCGATGTGATTATGTTGTGCATGTGGTTTGTGCCGGTGTATGCGAGGCATGTCACTCGTCAAAATAGATTTTTATTTGGAAGAATTCAAGTATTATGGCCTGTCAGGTGTAGGTGGATCCCAGAAGGGTTATGGTGTCAGACCACTACTTAAGGACTTGCATGTGTTGTGATTGTGGGAATTTACTCGTGTATTGTGGTTGTTCTCTCGAATTGAGGTAAGTAAAAGGTTTCTATATGATGAAGTGTTCACCATATTAGTGGTTCAGAAGTTATGATGGAGTTCTTGCGCTATCTCATATTGGCATGTTAAGTGCGGTAAGCAGTATTTAACTGGGAGTAAGAATCGAGATTTGCGGTTCGGTGTTAAAAAAAGGATGTCATGAGCTCGGATGAGAAAGAAAGAGTGATTTGAAAGTTCATAGTAAGCTGGTGTTATCTTCAGTGTCACCTGAGATCGATATTCGGTGGAAGAAGCTTTGTACCCTGGTCATGGGTTCTTGATGTGTTTTGCAGTCTTAGTGTGGTCAGTGATGCGGGTATGCAGACTTGTTACTTGGTGTGGAAGGTCGTGGGAGCATAACCACGAGAAGATTGTATAAGTGTGACATGTAGTCACTTAATGGATTGAAGATTTGGACTGAGTATAAAGAAGTGCAATATTGTTTATTTGAGAATTTATGCCTGGAAGGCATTCAGTTCATTTGGTTGTGGATTGTGGGGTGTTTGTCCCGACTATGATGGTTGTTCTCGCGTATTATGAGAGAAAGTGGGTTAATATGGACCCAGGTAAAGCTATTAGCTTAGCTTGGTGCGAGCAAGGTAGACTCGATGTTTGTGGATGGATTTAAATATGACTATGGGCTCCGTAGGAGCCGGGCATGTTCATTTCAGTGGAGCGCTTTTCATGGGAAGATATTAGAACAACTGATGTTGTTCCGTATTCGTCAAATTCATGTGATAATATGATTGTGCCCTGTGAGTTGTGAAACGACTTGATAATTTCTTATGTGTTGAGATCCCCGCATACTGATGATGTTATGTGAGCAGGACAACTCTTGAGATCCAGAGTATACGTATATATCACACCTCAGTTGTGCTTGAGTTTTGTGAGCATATGGCTTTGTCAGTCTCCCCGGGATGGTATTATGCACTTAGCGTGCTTATGATCGATATTCAGTAATTTGTATAGTGAGCAATTCAACTCCGTATATATTTCCTTATGTGAATTTTATGTGTGGATTGGGTGGCACGTCGCCACGGGTATGTTATTCGGATCGGGTTGCACGCCACAATAGTGTGATGATGAGTAAGGTTACTATATTTATTTTCTTATGTTTTACTTCCTATTTTCTGAGGAAAGTTCATATTAGTTGGGTGAGTTGAATAGTCCCTTCCTGAGTCATTTCTTATTTATCATGTTCGAGTTATGGCCATTTGGCGCGATGTGGTATCATGTGAGGCTGTTGGTCAGGTTTGGGGTGATTTGTTGTCTGAACAGTTCATATTGGGTGAGACGAGATTATTGGATCAGGGATCAGCGAGATAAGATTATACAGACTATATTAAAGAACAAATACCATTATTTGGTTCGTAATGAGGTGCTGATTCTAGTCAAGAGGATATATTCAATGATTTGTTAACTCGGCAGTTGATTATGAATTTCTACACATGTCACGACCCAAAATCCCTAAGGTCGTGATGACGCCGGACATCAAGGTTAGGCAAGCCAAAACATTAATTAATTGAAATAACTTTCCATTTTAAAACATTTATGAAAACACTTCCTTTCAGTTCATTACATAATAATCAAATAAAAGTCTGTTAATTAAAATAATAGTTTAAAGATTACACTTAAGCAATTATATCCCAATACATATCCCAGAACCCGGTGTCACAAGTACATGAGCAATTTCTAAGAATTCAACAATCATTACAAGCCTGTCCGAAATACAACTAGGCAAGGAAATTTAAATAAAATAGATACAGTACGAAGGAGACTCTGTCAGCTGCGGATCGACTCCGGATGATGCAGCTCGCCTAAGTCTCCGAATCCTCCACATTGCTATGAAAGTACCTGTGCAATAAAAATACACAGCAAGTGTAGCATGAGTACAAAACAACGTGTACTCAGTAAGTCGCTCGCCTAACCTTAGAGAGGTAGTGAAGAGAGGTCGAATTAGACTCTCGCGAAGGGCAAGCAATTTATTTGACAGTGTAAAATGAACACGATAAGCATGTAAAGGCAATAAAGCAACATGTATGTAAGGCATTGAACTCCAAGTAAATACTGGAAATAAACAACAAATACCACTTTCTTATTATTTTCCAAATATCTTAAATAAAAAATTGCCTCTTTATTTTCTCCCAAATATCTTATCACTTCAAAATCATTTAGAAAACATTTAACAGTTTAACATGCGCATACGTGATAAGAACAACCGGCCTGAGCCGTCATAATAATCACTCTGTGCACTGCCGAGGATCGAACGACCCATACCACAAGTGCACCTCTCAATAAAATAATCATGTCTATGCACTGCCGAGGATCGAACAACCCGTACCAAAAGTGAATCTCTCAATATAATAATCCTCTCTGTGCACTGCCGAGGATCGAACGGCCCGTCCCATAAGTGCACCTCTCAATATAATAATCATATCTATGCACTGCCGAGGATCGAACGGCCCGTCCCATAAGTGCACCTCTCAATATAATAATCATATCTATGCACTGCTGAGGATTGAACGGCCCACACCAAAAGTGCATCTCTCAATATAATAATCCTCTCTTTGCACTGCCGAGGATGAAACGGCCCGTCCCATAAGTACACCTCTCAATATAATAATCATATCTATGCACTGCCGAGGATCGAACGGCCCGTACCAAAAGTGCATTCTAAACCCGCCGTGGCGTACGACCCGCTCCCATAAGAGTAGAGGAAATAACACTCCGCTCGCGGAATGTAAATTGCGAAGCGGTCACAAGCAGACATGCACAATCAATAATCCACCCCGAATACGTCGGGAACACAAATAATCAAGTAAATGACCGATTTCCCTTTTAAAAACCACAAATATCATTTAAATCCCTTTTTCGAATTTCACTTGCCGAGTTTTATATAAAATTTAATAACACAACCTTATTTGGAAATACAATTGGCCGCGAAGGAAATAAATTCTCTTTTTAGATGACTTAGAAAATAAACTCTAATCTTCCTTAGTCATTGAATTACAATTTTGATTATATTAGCAGTCTAACATCACAGACAAGATCACAAGTACAACAGGTAAGGCATACTAGTGGGTCCTAGGCTACCTGGACATGGCATAGTAGTAGCTACGCACGGAATCCCGTCACCTCGTGCGTACGTAGCCCTCGAAGATAATAGCATGTATTAAATTATTTCACCTAGGGGGACTATTCCCCCTCACAAAGTTAGAAAGGAGACTTACCTCGCTCCGAAATTTCAACATCGGCTTCCAAGCCCCTCAGATGACTCCAACGGACGCACAACGCTCCGAAACTACCACATAATGGCAAAGCAATGAAAATTCACCCTAATACTCACAACAAATTCAGATTATATACTTTCCCAACCCCGCTCGGAGAAAATACCAAAATTCCCTCGGGCCCACGTGCCCGGAAATCCAAAATTCTCGAAGATACATTCTACCCATAGCCCTACTAGTTCAATCATGCAATTTACTCTACATTCCATACTCAAATTCGTGGCTAAATTCCAAATTTACATTTTCTAGGTTTCTTCAACAATTTCCCAAATTCCTACCAATTTCCATGTCTAATCCACGCATAATATCTTGTATCCATCTGACAAACGAAAGGCGTTTACTTACCTTGATGCCTAAAGAGAATCCCCCTTGAAATGCTCTCCAAAAATCGCCCATGACAATGAAAAATGGGTGAGAAATGACATAAACCCATCTTTAAAACATTCTGCCCAGGCTTTTTCACCTGCGATCCAATGGCCGATCCTGCGGCTCCGCAACAACGGAAATTCCATCGCAGGTGCGGCTCTGACTTGACCCAGCAAATTCCTGTTCCTGCGATCCCCTCTTCGCACCTGCGATTCCGCAGGTGCGACCAATCTTCCGCACCTGCGGCCTCCTCAGCTTCAGACCTAATCTCGCTCCTGCGGCGCCCTTAGCCGCACCTGCGATCAAAGCCTCGCAGGTGCGATTACACCAGATGACAACAAGCTTCAGCCCTTTTCGAACTTCAACTTTGATCCGTTAACCACCCGGAATCCACCCGAGGCCCCGTCCAATCATACCAACCTATCCCAAAACATAACACGGACATGCTCGAAGCCTCAAATCACATTACACAGTATTGAAACAACGAATCGCTCTCCAATCCAAATCTTTAAGAACTTGAAATTCCAAACTTTCACATTCGATGCCGAAACCCGTCAAATCACCTCCGATTGACCCCAAATTTTGCACACAAGTCATATTCAACATTGTAGACCTGCTTCAACTTCCGGAATCGTATTCCGACCACGATATCAAAATTCCCACTTCCGGTCGAATTCTTCAAAAACCTTCAAATTTCTATCTTTAGCCAAATGACCCCAAAATGACCTACGGACATCCAAATGCACCTCCGATCGCGCTCCCAATTTCAGAATCACCATACGGAGCTATTCCTAGACTCGGAATCCCAAACAGACATCACCCTCACTGATATGCACTTCAAGCCCAAATTCATGAAATCCTTTTAAAATGCTAACTTCCACAATATACGCCGAAGCGCTCCCGAGTTATCCAAACCCCGAGCCGGACATACATCCAAGTCCGAAATCATCATACGAACCTGCTGGAACCTTCAAATCCTGATTCGGAGGACGTTTACTCAAAATTCCAATCTTAGCTGATTTCTCCAACTTAAGGCTTCTGAAATGAGAATTTTCTTTCCAAATCAATTCTAAACTTCCTGGAATTCAATTCCAACTACGCCCACGGGTCATAATACCTAAAACGAAGCTGCTCAGGACTTCAAACCTCTGAACGACGCGCTAGAGCTCAAAACGACCGGTTAGGTCGTTACATTCTCCCCCACTTAAACCGACGTTCGTCCTAGAACGTGCCAAGATCTGCTCTGGAGTTATCTGAAATCATCGTTTAACATTTCGAGCACCTGCCCATGATACCATACCTAGTTGAGCACAATAGCTTGATCAAATATGGAGATTTCTTCTTTATTCCATATAATAAGCTCAGAATTCATTCAAACACCTGAAATTTTCTCTAGCCAGGCCTAGTTCCAATATATAAGCACTGCATCAACTACCACACGATACACCAGATCATAACTGCATACCCTTGCTGAATCGGCACCATGCACCGCATAACTCATCATCTTACCACAATGACGCTCCCTGAACTTTAATAGCCAAGGTCCACGAATCTGATGCTCCCAATGCACCTCATAACAAATATACATACACCCTGCTATAATGCTGACGATACCACCAAAACAGAGGAAATGTGCAGAAATTCATACTCAACTGCAGAGTTAACAAATCCTTGAATACCTCATCTTGACTAGAATCATCACTTCATTATGAACCTGAATAATGGTATTTGCTCTTTAATATACACTTCACATAACCTCATCGCACTGATCCTTGATCCGATAATCTCGTCTCACCTAGTACGAACTGCTTAGACAACAAACCACCCCAACATGACCAACAGCATCACATGATACCACATCGCGCCAATAGGCCATAACTCGAACATGATAATAAGAAACGACTCAGGACGGAACTATTCAGCTCACACAACTAATATGAATTCTTACCAGAAAATTGGAAATAAAACAAAAGAAAATAAATACATATTAACCCTTCTCATCATCACACTGTTGCGGCATGCAACCCAATCCAAATAACATACCCGTGGTGGCGTGCCACCCGATCCCATCATAAAAATCACATAAAGAAATATACACGGAGCTGAATCGCTCACTATTACAAATTACTGAATAGCAATCACAAGCACACTAAGTGCATAGTACCATCCTGGGGAGACTGATAGAGCCGTATGCAACAAAACTCAAGCACAACTGAGGTGCGATATATATATATATATATATATATATATATATATATCTATATACACACACACTCTGTATCTCAAGAGCTATCCTGCTCACATACATCCCCACTACGCGGGATCTCAACACATAAGAAATTATCAAAGCCGTTTCTCAACTCACACGACACAATCACAATAACACATGAATTTGACGAAGACGGAACAACACCCGCTGTTCTAATACCTTTCCATGAAAAGAGCTCTACTGAAAGGGACATGCTTGGCTCATACGGAGTCCTTAATTATATTTAAATCCATCCACAAACATCGAGCCACCTTGCTCGCACCAACTAAGCGAATAACTTTTTCCTGGGTCCATATTAACCCACCTTCTCTCATAATACACGAGAACAACCATCATCACTGGGACTAACACCCCATAATCCATAATCAACTGAACCGGACGCCCTTCAGGCGTAAATTCTTAATTAAGCAATATTACACTTCTTTATACACAGTCCAAATCTGAAATCCATCAAGTGACTACATGTCACACTTTATACAATATTTTCGCGGTCATGCTTCCACGACCTTCCACACAAGGCTACAAGTCTGCCCATCCATTATACCGACCACACTAAGGCCGCAAAACACATCAAGAACCCATGACCAGGATACGAAGCCTCTTTCACCGAATATCAATCTCAGGTTACACTGAAGATATCACCAGCTTACTCTGAACTTTCGACTCACTTGGTCTTGCTCTTCCAAGATCATGACATCCTTAAAACATCGGACCTCAATCTCGATTCTTACTCCCAGTTACATACTGCTTCCCGCACCTAATATACCAACATGAGGTAGCGCAAGAATTACATCATAACTTCCGAACCACCAGTAGGGTGAACACTTCATCATATAGAAACTTTTTACCTGACTCAATTCAAGAGTACCATCTCAACACACGAGTGAATTCCCATTATCACCCAATCATGCAAATCCTTAAGTAGTAGTCTATACCACCATAACCCTTCCGGGGTCCGCCTACACCTGATCGGCCATAGCACTCAAATGCTCCCACATGAGATCCGTTACGACGGCTGACAAGCCCCGCACACACCGGCACAAACCACATGCATACCTAATTCACATCAAAGGAACCGATCACTTCCGCAAATGTGCCACTTCAACCATGGCTTTCACTCTATCTTCTTTTAATCATCTTCAACTGCCTCAGGAATAATTATAACTTCCTTCAACCCATAGCAAACTAAAACCTCACTCATCCCGAGTGACCTTGATTCACAAGACTATGCTGCCCAAATCCCGCCCGTCTCATACCCTTCTGATAATCCTTCTACAATCCAGAGTTTATTTCTCTCACTCCTCCGATGCTATCCTGCATGCTGAAACACATCATAGAACATTCCACCCATCCATATTTTTCTCAAAAATTACTCTGCAAAAGCTCGACTCTCGATCATACTGCTGCCTGAACCCTTAACGCCGCATTCTTAACTTTTGAACTCACTAGAACCGCTATTGAGAGTCACCCACTCTGACTGGCTCCGGATACAATCAACTCCAAGGCTCTCCTAGCACAGGAACACCCCTTTCAAGGAAACACGTGACTGAGTCACTATCTTTACAACTCGCCCATGCCTTAAGCATAAATCCTGAATCTTCCAAAGCCTAACCCTGGCCCGACAAGGCCAACTTTTGCACATATTCATCAAACCCCACGCACAATCACCATTTTACCCCTTTCCCTTAGCTGAAATAACTTGCCAACACGCTGACAATCTGTGACCCTATGCGACGACAACCCTACGACCCAAGTGCAGATGGTGGGACTCCCCCACTTTGCGACTGCTTGACGTCCTCTTCTTACACCTGGCCTCTTAGAAATGGAATCACCGCCTAGCCTTACTTCAGGACCGTTCTCTATAGCTTTCAAACCAGCATATCACCACGACTTCACGCTCTCCGAAGATCATCTTTCTCTAGCTTCCTTCACTAACAACACTTATCCGGTACTGAACCACCGCACCTCACGATCCTGCCAACCGCATTCTTCAAAACTTATTCTCTACTCTGACCCCACGCAAACGAAGAAACCATAGCACCACCGAACCTAACACATTCCATCCGATCAATGACGACGACTACACGTCACAGGTGCATATACCACCTCACTTGAAGACGCCAAGTCTTACTACTTTATCAACCCCAACCGGACCATTCATAACCCAAATGCCCTTCCTCTGCCGATACAAAAGCACTGAAATCTCGAAATCAAACTCTGAGAAGACCTCCCTTCAAACCATTCATCACGCTCAACATACGGGCAAACATTCTATCATCATAACGACACCGCGCGACAACCAATTGAAAACATCATCACTACTCGAGCACAGCCTTAAGCCTCCAAGAAACACAACTACAGAGCTGAAACACATATTACCCTTTTGCAGGGCGTAAGCCTCAAAGGAATCAACTCGCACGATGAAGAATCAAGAAGAGAAGTACTCGTAACAGCCCTGTAGCCTCTCGAAGATAAGTACATACATCTCCGTACCGATCTGCAAGACTCTACTAGACTTGCTCATGACTCGTGAGACCTACGGGAACCTAGCTCTCTGATACCATGTTGTCACGACTCAGAATTCCTAAGGTCGTGATGGCGCCGGACATCAAGGTCAGGCAAGCCAAAACATTAATTAATTGAAATAACTTTCCGTTTTAAAACATTTACGAAAACATTTCCTTTCACTTCATTACATAATAACCAAATAAAAGTCTGTTAATTAAAACAATGGTTTAAATATTACACTTAAGCAATTATATCCCAATACATATCCCAGAACCCGATGTCACAAGTACATGAGCAATTTCTAAGAATTCAACAATCATTACAAGCCTGTGCGAAATACAACTGGACAAGGAAATTTAAATGAAATAGATACAGTACGAAGGAGACTTTGTCAGCTGCAGATCGCCTCCGGATGATGCAGCTTGCCTAAGTCTCTGAATCCTCCACATTGCTATGAAATTACTTGTGCAGTAAAAATGAACAACAAGTGTAGCATGAGTACAAAACAATGTGTACTCAGTAAGTCGCCCGCCTAACCTCAGAGAGGTAGTGACAAAAGGTCGAATTAGACACTCACTAAGGGCCATCAATTTATTTGACAGTGTAAAATGAACACGATAAGCATGTATAGGCATTAAAGCAGCATGTATGTAAGGCACTGAACTCCAAGTAAATACTGGAAATAAACAACAAATACCACTTTCTCATTATTTTCCAAATATCTTAAATAAACAATTGCCTCTTTATTTTCTCCCAAATATCTTATCACTTCAAAATCATGTAGAAAACATTTAATATTTTAACATGCACATACGGGATAAGAACAACGGGCCTGAGCCGTTATAATAATCACTCTGTGCACTGCCAAGGATCGAACGGCCCGTACCACAAGTGCATCTCTCAATAAAGTACTCATGTCTATGCACTGCCGAGGATCGAACGGCCTGTACCAAAAGTGCATCTCTCAATATAATAATCCTCTCTGTGCACTGCCGAGGATCGAACGACCCATCTCATAAGTGCACATCTCAATATAATAATTATATCTATGCACTACCGAGGATCGAGCGTCCCGTACCAAAAGTGCATCTCTCAATATAATAATCCTCTCTGTGCATAGTCGAGGATCGAACGGCCCGTCCCATAAGTGCACCTCTTAATATAATAATCATATCTATGCACTGCCGAGGATCGAACGGCCTGTACCAAAAGTGCATCTCTCAATATAATAATCATATCTATGCACTGCCGAGGATCGAACGGCCCGTCCCATAAGTGCACCTCTCAATATAATAATCATATCTATGCACTGTCGAGGATCAAACGGCCCGTACCAAAAGTGCATTCTAAACCCGCCGTGGCGTACGGCCCGCTCCCATAAGAGTAGGGAAAATAACACTCTGCTCGCAGAATGTAAATTGCGAAGCGGTCACAAGCAGACATGCACAATCAACAATCCACCCCGAATACGTCGGGAACACAAATACTTAAGTAAATGACCGATTTCTCTTTTAAAAACCACAAATAGCATTTAAATCCCTTTTTCGAAATTCACTTGTCGAGTTTTATATAACGTTTAATAACACAACCTTATTCGGAAATACAATTCCCCGCGAAGGAAATAAATTCTCTTTTTAGATGACTTAGAAAATAAACTCTAATCTTCCTTAGTCATTAAATTAAAATTTCGATTATATTAGCAGTCTAACATCACAGACAAGATCACAGGTACAACAAGTAAGGCATGCTAGTGGGTCCTAGGCTAGCCGGACATGGCATAGAAGTAGTTACACACGGACTCCAGTCATCTCGTGCGTACGTAGCCCCCGAAGATAATAGCATGTATTGAATTAATTCACTTAGGGGGACGATTCCCCCTCACAAAGTTAGAAAGGAGACTTACCTCGCTCCGAAATTCGAACACCGGCTTCCAAGCCCCTCAGATGACTCCAACGGACGCACAACGCTCTGAAACTACCACATAATGGCAAATCAATGAAAATTCATCCTAATACTCACAACAAATTCAGATTATATACTTTCCCATCCCCGCTCGAAGAAAAGACCAAAATGCCCTCAGGCCACGTGCCCGGAAATCCGAAATTCTAGAAGATACATTCTACCCATAGCCCTACTAGTTCAGTCATGCAATTTACTCTACATTTCCATACTCAAAGTCGTGGCTAAATTCCAAATTTACATTTTCTAGGTTTCTTCAACAATTTCCCAAATTCCTACCAATTTCCATGTCTAATCTACGCATAATATCTTGTATTCATCTAACAAACGGAAAGACTTTACTTACCTTGATGCCTGACAAGAATTCCCCTTGAAATGCTCTCCAAAAATTGCCCATGACAATGAAAAATGGGTGAGAAATGACATAAATCTGTCTTTAAAACATTCTGCCCAGGCCTCTTTCGCACCTGCGATCCAATGGCCGCTCCTGCAGCTCCGCTCCTGCGGAAATTCCATCGCAGGTGCGGCTCCGACTTGACCCAACAAATTCCCGCTCCTGCAATCCCCTCTTCGCACCTGCGATTCCGCAGGTGCGACCAATCTTCCGTACCTGTGGCCTCCTCAGCTCCAACCCCAATCTCGCTCCTACAGCGCCCTTAACCGTACTTGCGGCTCCGCACCTGCGGCTCTACACCTGCAGTTAAAGCCTAGCAGGTGCGATTACACCAGATGACAACAAGCTTGAGCCCTTTTTCCAACTTCAACTTTGATCCGTTAACCACCCGAAATCCACCCGAGGCCCCCGGGGCCTCGTCTAATCATACCAACCTATCCTAAAACATAACACGGACTTGCTCGAAGCCTCAAATCACATCAAACAACATTGAAACGACAAATCACTCTCCAATCCAAATCTTTAATAACTTGAAATTCCAAACTTCCACATTCGATGCCGAAACCCGTCAAATCACCTCCGATTGACCCCAAATTTTGCACACAAGTCATATTCAACATTACGGACCTGCTCCAACTTCCGGAATTGCATTCCGACCATGATATCAAAATTCCCACTTTCGGTCGAATTCTTCAAAAACCTTCAAATTTCTATCTTTAGCCAAATGACCCCAAAATGACCTACGGACATCCAAATGCACCTCCGTTCGCGCTCCCAATTCCAGAATAACCATACGGAGCTATTCCTAGACTCATAAAACCAAACGGACATCACCCTCACTGATATGCTCTTCAAGCCCAAATTCATGAAATCCTTCTAAAATGCTAACTTCCACAATATACGTCGAAATGCTCCCAGGTTATCCAAACCCTGAGCCGGACATACATCCAAGTCTGAAATTATCATACGAACCTGTGGAACTTTCAAATCCTGATTCGGAGGTCATTTACTCAAAATTCCAATCTTAGCTGATTTCTCCAACTTAAGGCTTCTGAAATGAGAATTTTCTTTCCAAATCAATTCTAAGCTTCCTGAAATTCAGTTCTGACTATGCCCACAGGTCATAATACTTGAAACGAATCTGCTCACGACTTCAAACCGCTAAACTACGCACTAGAGCTCAAGATGACCGATCAGGTCGTTACAACACATCTCCTCTGTTGTGGTGATATCTCCAGCATTATAGCAGGATGTACATATATATCATGAGGTGCATTGGGAGCATTAGATTCGTGGAATTTTGGTTATTAAGGTTCAGGGAGTTTCATTGTTGTCAGATGATGAGTTATGCGGTGCATGGTGCTGATTCAGCAAAGGTATGTAGTCATGTTCTAGTATGTCGTGTGGTAGTTGATACAGTGTTTATATTGGAACTAGGCATGGCAGAGAATTTCAAGTGTTTGAACTGGATTCTGAGCTTAGGGTATGGATAAAAGAGGATATCTTCAGATTTGATTAAGCTAATGTGCTTAACGGGGTTGTGGTATCACGGGCAGGTGCTCGAGGTGTTAAAAAGTGATTTCAGATAACTCCAGAGCATTTCTTAGCACGTTCGAGGACGAACGTCTGTTTAAGTGGGGGAGAATGTAATGACTCGACTGGTCGTTTTGAGCTCTAGTGCGTCTTTCAACGGTTTGAGGCCGTGAGCAGCTTTGTTTTAGGTATTATGACCCGTGGGCGTGGTCGGAATTGAATTTCAACAAGTTTCGAGTTAATTTGGAAAGAAAATTCTCAATTCGGAAGCCTTAAGTTGGAAGAATCAATTAAGATTGGAATTTTGAGTAAAAGATCTCCGAATCAGGATTTGAAGGTTCTTGCAGGTTCATGATGATTTCAGACTTGGGCGTATGTCCGGATCGGGCTTTGGGTAACCCGGGAGCGTTTCAGCGCATATTGTGGGGGTCGGCATTTTAGAAGAAATTTTCTAAGTTTGGCTTGTAGCGCATTTCAGTGATATTGATGTCCGTTTGGGATTACGAGCCTGGGAATAGTTCCGTATGGTGATTCTGGAGTTGGAAGCATGATCAGAAGTGAATTCGGATGTCCGTAGGTCATTTTGAAGTCATTTGGCTAAATATAGAAATTTGAATATTTTTGAGAAATCCGACCGGAAGTGGAAATTTTGATATCGGGGTCGGAATGAGATTCCCAAAGTTGGAGCAAGTCCGTAATGTCGAATATGACTTGTGTGCAATATTTGAGGTCAATCGGACGTGATTTGATAGGTTTCGACATCGAATGTGGAGGTTTGAAATTTCAAGGTTCATAAAGTTTGAATTTTGGTGTGATTTGTGATTTCGGCGTTGTTTGATGTGATTTGAAGCCTCTAACAAGTTCGTGGGATGTGTGGGACTGAGTCGTGTGATTGGACGGGGTCACGGGGGCCTCGGGTGTGTTCAGGGTGGTTTCAGACCATTTTTCCCCTACCTGCTGCTGCTGTTTGCTGGTGTCACTGATGTGCTATGCGATCTCGGTTCATGGAGTGCGATCGCGGAGACGAAATTCAAGGGAGCTAGAATTTGGTCTATGCGATCGCATGAAGGGCAATGCGATCGCGGAGGAGGAAAAACTGGGCTACAGAGTGAAGGCTTGTGCGATCGCAGGTCTGAAGGTGCGATCGCACAGTGTACGTATGGAGGCTTCTGGTGCTTGGCTTATGCGAACGCATCATGGTATATGCGAACGCACAGTAGAGGAATGAAAGGGGATACAACTTTGGCCTGTGCGAATGCAAGTGTTGGGACGCGATCGCACTGAAGAAATTTAAGGAGGCAGCAAGTTTGGCCTATGCGATCGCATAGAGGGGTCAGAACTGGGCAGGGCAGTGTTTTAAAAACGGGTTTTTGGCCATTTCTTCTCATTTCTTCTTTGGTTTGGTCGAATTTGAGGAGCTTCAAGAGGGGTTTTTCACCAAGCATCACTACATAAGTAATTCCTTCATGTTTCTAAGTTAAATACAAGGTTACTACATGGAATTATACATGAAAATTGTGGAAACATTTGGAAAATATTGAAGAAAACATAGAAAATGGTAATTTGGATTTTTAGCCACGAATTTGAGCATGGAATTTACAGTAAATTGTATATTTGAATTAGTAAATATATGGGTAGAATTTATCTTCGAGAAATTTCGGATTCTGGGCACGTGGGCCCGAGGACATTTTGGTCATTTCACTGAGCGGAGTTGGGAAATTATATAATATGAATTGTTAACGAATATTAGAGTATATTTTCATTGGTTTGTCGTTATTCTGATAGTTTTGGGGCGTTGTGCATCGATTTGAGTCATCGGAAGGGCTTGGAAGCCGGTTATGGAATTTCGGAGCGAGGTAAGTCTCCTTTCTAACTTTGTGAGAGAGAATTGTCCCCCTAGGTGAGCTAATTAAGTAAGTCCTATTATCTTCGGGGGTTACGTTTGCACGAGGTGACAGGAGTCCGTGCGGGGCTACTATTATACCATGTCCGGGTAGACTAGGACCCACCAGCAGGCCTTACTTGTGGTACTTGTGATCTTGCCAGTAATATTAGACTGCTAATATGATCAAAATAGTAATTGAATATCCAAGAAGACTAAAGTTCATTTTTCTTAATCATCTAGAATAAAACTGATTTCCTCCGTGGATAATTGTATACCTGATAAGGTTATATTATTGAATATTATTAAACTTGGCAAATGAGTTTCAAAACAAAGATTTAAATGCTATTTCTCGTGTTCCTTTAAGAAGAATTTTACCACTTTCCTGAGAAAATGCTTTCTTGATAAAAATGTGGACTTATTGTGTGAATATGTATATCTATGGGTGCCTGAGTCGCATGTATGACTCGCGAGCAGGATAACACTGTATTTATGTATAACCGCGTCGCAAGATCGATTCGCGAGCATGGCAGATAGATGCATCTATGGTTCGATCCGTTCGACCCTCGGCAGTGCACAATTTATTTTTGTTGGTCCGCGCAGTTCGACCTTCGGCATTGCTTGCGCATGATATTTACTGCGCATTTGCTATGATTTTGCCTGATTAATGGACTGAAATTTTAAGTTGTCAACTGAAATGACAGAGATTTAAAGTTATTAAAGATTTTTGGAAGAAGTTGTTCCTTCCGGTTGATTATTTGTTATTTGATCAAATCAACCATGTTGATTAATTGATATTAATATGATGAAGATTTAAAGTGTTAAATGTGAAAAAAGTTGATATTATTTATTCCCGTTTTTAATAAATTGCCTATGATAATCATGCTTAGCGTCATACTTGAATATACTAAATTATCCTTTAGCAAGTGCCTAATTTGACTTCTCGTCACTACCTCTCTGAGATTAGGCGGGCGACTTACCGAGTACACGTTATTTTTGTACTCATGCTACACTTGCTGTGCATTTTATTGCACAGGTACCTTCATAGCGATATGGCGGATCTGGAGACTTAGGCGAGCTGCATCATCAGGAGGCGATCTGCAGCTGACGGAGTCTCCCTCATACTGTATTACATTATTTTAATTTTCCTTGTCCACTTGTATTTCGGACAAGCTTTGTAGAAATTGTAAAATTCATAGCAATTGCTCATGTACTTGTGACACCGGGTTTTGGGATGTGTTGGGATATATTTGCTAAAATAGGACTATTTAAATCATTGTATTTACTTAACGGATTTTATGTAGTTACTATGTAATAAAGTGAAATGTAATTTTTTTCATAAATGCTAAAACAGGAAATTATTTCAATTAATTAATAATTGGCTTGCATGACAATGATGTCCGGCGCCATCACGACCTTATGAATTTCGGGTCGTGACACATATAATTTAATTTTCTCACACAAAAATCATTAAAATTTTATCTAACTCACACAAAAATCATAGTCATAGTGTCAAAAAAATAAAATTTTCGGTAGTATTTTCTTATTTTACGTTTTTATTTTATATTTTCAATCTAATAAATAATTATCTAATTAAATAGGAAAAATATGAGTATATTTTTAGCCGTTTTAAAAATAATATATATATACATACATATATATATACATACATACATACATATATATATATATATACATACATACATATATATATATATATATACATACATATATATATATATATATATATATATATATATATATATATATATATATATATATTGTTTTCAAATAAGCTTCGATGGCCGAGAATTTTCCTAAAAAGAAGTCTTAGTTTGAAAAATATAGTTTTTAATTTGCTCAACTTCCAGATAATCAAATCAAGTTTCAAGCCGGTCAGCTCAATCGGTTTAAAGGAAGAAAAAAAAGGCCGAAATCAAGATGAACGTTGACCCGATAAATCACTTAATTTTGTATAGTTAAAAATTGCCAATGCTGGAAAATGAGCTTCAAAGCTTGAACTTCCACTTTCAATTGTCAGAAAAAGCACGAATGATATCAACCCGAATTGATTGTTTTTAATGAAGTATTTTTTCCTACTAATGAGTATAGATATGCGACCTTAATATTACAAAAAGAATTTAATATCTTTTCCTACTAATGTCTAGCAAATACAATTAGTTTCAGACGATTAATTCAATACTTTTCTCAAATAGGAATGATCCAATATATATATATATTCTATATATTTTGGATAGAAAATATAATTAGTTTCAGTCGTAATTTAATATTTTTCTCAAATAGGAATGATCCAATCCAGTCTGATTCAACGACATCTCTCTCAAGAAAAATCTCCAATACCTCCTTCTTCCTTTCATCACCAAACATCCAAAAACCTTGTATTATACTACTTATCTAAATTATGTATTCCTTAGTAGATCCTATATCAAGGTTGTAAAATAAATAAAATCGTATGCTTTAGAGTGCAAGTTTTTAATTCTCAAGTTTAGTAAAATTTTTTGGGTTTCTCGAAAGGGTAGTCCCTCTCCTGTAAACATGTAAGTTACTGTTTTTATCTAAATTATGTTTCTGGATATTATCTCTGTTTTTACAGCTTTATGTTTATATATGTATTTATGTTAGCTTGTGAGTATTCTAAAATCACTCTTACTATATGGTTCTCTTTCCAGCCTCTTAACAATTTTGATGGATTAACCTATAAATTTTTAAGAGATACCGGTTAAAGCTAAGCCCAACAAATTATTACAAGGATGATCAAATGGGTATATATATTTAACAGTGGCCAGGGTGAGGTTAAAGAAAAAAGTGTTAAGAAAAGATTTACTTCTTTAAAAAGCTGGAAAAAAGAAATGAACAGAGGATAAAAAAAAAGTATATAAGGGGTAATAATTCTCAGTTCATAATGTTGATAGTAACATAATACTATGTCTACAGATAAGGAGAGGGAGAGTACCGAGTAGGATTTTACAACATAAGTCTTACACAAAATAATTTTTACCGCAAAACTTTACCTTATTTACCGTCGGTAATTTTTCACGTACATTTTCTACGTAAATCTTCTTATTTTATTATTATCCGTTTATTATTGGTATCAGAGCCAGAAGATTTTTTGGACCACAATTTTATGAAACAACCTAGTTTTATTAGATATATAAGTTTTCATTATAAAGTGATATATATTACCTTAGATAGTATTAACAATTTTATAGAATATAAAGAAAAGATAGAAACACAATTAGTTCTTTGCGAAAGACCAGAAACATGCAAATTAAACACCCCAGAACTTAAAAATCATATTATTTCAGAAATAGAAACATTCAATATAGAAATAGAACGAGAAAAAGATTATCTCAGAACAATCAGAAATAAGATAAAACATATCCCATTAGGATAAATAATATTTATGAGACAACATCCTTTAACTAAATGAATAGCTTTTAATTATTGGATCTTAAGCGGGGTCTTACAAAGAAAAACAGAATTAAAGAAAATTTTAAAGAAGGTCAGAAATATCTTAGCGACAACTTTGGAATTAGCTGAAGAGATACAAGAATCGGATTTAATAATTAATAGAGAACCTAGTTATATAATAAAATGTAGTATTAGTAAAGAAACAATATCTGTTTTAGAGTAGGAATTACAATATATAGAAGGCGAAATATATTCGAAAAACCAAAGAATAAAATTCCCGAAGAATAAATTTGGATACCATTAGGCTAATCAAAATAGATAGATTAAAGAATTTAGAATATTAAGATCTAAAAATATATCCAGAAAAAAATATAGAATATTAAAAGATAATTCGGTTATAAAGTGTAATTTTAATAGTGGAGAACATATATTACATACAGAAGATAAACAATACAATGCGTTGATAGATTTAATAATTAATCTTAGCGAAAAATCTCACGGAAAATAATAAAAGCATACTAAGAACACTAGAAATTGTAGAATCATTACAAATTAAACAGAGAAAGACTTTAGAAAAATTAGGACAAAATTTTGATTACTTAAAATCTCAAGAACTAGAGATATACAGGAAAATACAATTCTTAAATAATAAGTTTAACCTCGAAAAAATACCCACTAAAAACGAGATAGAAAAACTAGTTAAAACTATTATAGAAAAACCTAAAGAATTAGAAATACAAACAACTAAAATGATAGAAAAAATAACACATCAAATAGAAGTATTAACAAGTGAGATAAACACCTTAAAGGAACAATATAGACAATAAAAGAATCTCTCTTTCATGAACGATTTAGGACATGTATAAGAGAAAGCATTAAAATTAACAGAAAAATTTCAGTCTAGCCCAGAAGGACTTACATAATATATTCCTCAAGGAAAATCAAATCAAATACAAATAAAATAAAATAACACTATAATAGCATTACTCTTAGAACTTATTAAAAAAGTAGATAAAATTATTAAGGACAAAGAATTAAAAACCGAAATAGAAAACCTAAAGAATAGAAAGGTAGAAGATTTAATACAATAATTAAAAAGGTATATGTAACGACCCGACCGGTCGTTTTGAGATCTAGCGCGTCCTTCAACGGTTTGAAGTCATGAGCAACTCCATTTCAGGTATTATGACTCGTGGGCATGGTCGGAGTTGAATTTCGGGAAGTTCGGAGTCAAATTGGAAAGAAAATTCTCATTCCAAAAGCATTAAGTTGGAGAAATTGACTAAGATTGGGATTCTGAGTAAACGACCTCCGAATCAGGATTTGAAGGTTCCATCAGGTTTGTATGATGATTTCGGACTTGGGCGTATGTCCGGACCGGGTTTTGGATAAACCGGGAGCATTTCTGTGACGACCCGGTTGGTCGTCTTACGAATTAACGCCCCGATCCCCTATTAACTATTTTCCCCAAGTCCACTTCTTCTAAATTGAATTACCGGGAAGTTCGGTTTTGAGTGATGGGACGACCCGGTCATTCGTCTTAAGAATTAACGCCCCGATCCCCTATTAACTATTTTTCCCAAGTCTACTTTTGCTAAATTGTATTGCCGGGAAGTTTAGTTTTCAGTTTCGGAGAGTTTTGGGACACTTAGTCCCTAAATGAGAGCTTACGTGTTGAAAAGTTGCCCGTAGTTGGATCAGTGTGAAGAAGGCCTCGGAATATAAATTTGATGGTTCCATTAGCTCCGTTAGGTGATTTCGGGGTTGGGAGCATGTTCGGAATGTATTTTGGAAGTCCGTAGCTCATTTAGGCTTAAAATGCCGAAGTTTGAATTTTTGAAGTTTCCAGTCCGATAGTGAGTCTTTGATCCGAGGGTCGAAATGGAATTCTGGAAGTCGCAATAGTTTCGTCATGTCATTTGGGATGTGTGTGCAAAATTTGAGGTCATTCGGATGAGTGTAGACGTGTTTCGGTATTGGATGTGAATTCTAGAATTTTCCTAAGTTTCTAGGCTTGAACCTATGCATAATCGATGATTTGATGTTATGAGACGTGTTTTTAAGGCTAGACCTAGTTCGAATAAGGTATTAGGGTCGATTGGTGGTTTGGTTGAGGTCCCGGGGGGCCTCAGGGTTGTTTTGGATGCTTAACGGGAGAAATTGGGACTTATCAAATGGCTGAACAAGACCTCTTCTGGTATTTTCGCACCTGCGAAGTTTTTCCCGCAGGTGCGGACTCGCATACGCGATAGGGTTGATCGCAGGTGCGATGATGATGGGGTTGACCAGTGGTCGCAAGTGCGACCTGGGTTCCGCAGGTGCGAGACCGCAGGCGTGACCAAACAACCGCAGGTGTGGCCCCAATGGATTTAAGTGAATCCCGCACCTGCGATGCTTTTTCCGCAGGTGCGGTACTGCAGGTGCGGTGATCGGGACCGCAGGTGCGAGATCCCTGTGTGTTTTATTACAAAATCCGAGAGTTTATTTCATAAGTCTAAAAATCGTGTAAGGGCTCAAGAATTGGCGATTTTCTGTGGGTTTTGAAGAGAAGGATCATAGGTAACATTTTCTAATCCTAATTCATTGTTAGACCATTAATCTCCGTTGTTTTCTTTAGTTTAATTATCAAAAATGAAGGAAAAACCATAGGAAATTGATGAAATTTCCCCAACCCAAAATTCTGAAAGTTTATGGAGTTTTTGGCATCGGACTTCGATTGTTTCTGGTTGAACGAGTCCGTGAGTAAATGGGTGTCAGGAAAATATAACTTTTACCCGATTTCGAGGCATGGGCCCGAGGGATATTTTGGTCATTTTACCTAATTTCGCGCCTTAGCTTGAATTAAACAGTGAAAAATCAGTTGCATGAGATGTTATTTACGATATGTAATTGAAATATATAGATTTGGGCCATTTGGAGTCGGATACTCGTGGCAAACGTGTGGTTTCGAGTTGATTTTTGAGCCGGTTCAAGGTAAGTGGCTTGTCTAACCTTGTGTGGGGGACCTTTCCCCTTTGGATATGATATTTGGTAACTGAATGCCTTGTACGTGAGGTGACGAGCGCGTACTTGTGCTAATTGTTTGAAACCCGGTTTTACTTTATATATTTAGACTGAGTTTCTTTATTACCTGCTTTATTCTACTTGCAATTATAGCCTAAGTTAGTTTAGAAAAGCATGCCTAGTTGACTTGAATTGCCTAATTGCTTAAGTGCTTTAATTGTACTACGTGAAACATGTTAGGATATAACTACTTGTTGCCTTGTATTTTTGCACTCTATTTCTGAATGTCTTCTTGTTGTGGCTGCGTATTTACTTTGGGACTACGGGACGGTATACCGGGAGATGCCCCTGCATATTTACTTGGGACTACGGGACGGTATCCTGGGAGATCCCCCTGCATATTTACTTTGGGACTACGGGACGGTATCCCGGGAGATCCCCCTGCATATTTACTTTGGGACTACGGTATCTCGGGAGATCCACTAGACGGTTGAGAAAAGGACTACAGGACGGTATCCTGGAGATCCTCATTGTTACCATTGTTAGTGAGCTGTTCATATTGCGTGTTTAATCTGTTCTTGTGTTTTGTTATTGCCTTGTTGACCTGTCTTATTTCACTGTTGTACTCATTATTACTGTACGGTTTCATACTGTAAATTCCAATTATATTGTTTAACCTCAGTAGGGCCCTGACCTTCCTCGTCACTACCCGACCGAGGTTAGGCTTGGCACTTACTGAGTACCGCTGTGGTGTACTCATGCCCCTTCTGTGCATGTTTTTCATGTGCAGATCCAGGTACCTCCACCCAGGCGCACTATCCCCGAGGTTGAGAGACCTAGTAGAGACTTCGAGGTACATTTGCCGCGTTCACAGACCAGGAGTCTCTATCTTATTCCAGCTTTAGTGGAAAGTTTTTTCTTCCTTACAGTTGTGTAGACATTCTGGAGATTAGAGCAGTGTATTATATTTCTGTTAGCCTGTGGTTCCCGTGATTTTCCGGGTTTTGGGGTGATATTATAGACTTCCGCATTATAGGGTTGTATATGCTGAGCGGCATTTATATACAGTCTTTCCTTTGTTGTTCAATTTTAATTAATTATTCCGCAAGTTATGTTGTTTTTTCGCATTGTTAGGCTTACCTAGTTAGAGGGACTAGGTGCCATCACGACATATTCTTGGAGGGCGAACTGGGGTCTTGACAAGTTGGTATCAGAGCTCTAGGTTCATAGGAGTCACGGAACACATGCCGATTTATTAGAGTCTCGCTGATCGGTAGAGACGTGTGTACTTATCTACGAGAGGCTATGTAACTGTTTAGGAAAAATCTTCACTTCATTGATTTCCTTGTCGTGCAATATTTTTGACATCAATTCTAAACCTCTGTCTTCTATTCTCTCACAAATGGTGAGGACACATGCTACTCGGGATGATCAGGCACCCGTGCCCCCTACTGCAGCCGTCAGAGGCCGGGGATGAGGTAGAGGCCGAGGATGCGTACGTGGTGCAGCGAGAACACCTGCACGAGCTGCCACCGAGGTACCACCAGCAGATCCAGCCGAAGTCCAGGCACCTTGCACGCCTACTGCCACTACTACTCCAGCTCTTCAAGAGACGTTAGCTCAGTTCATTTGTATGTACACCACTCTAGCTCAGGCAGGGCTGCTTCCCCTTGCTGCAGCCACATCCCAGGCCGGGAGAGGAGCACAGACTCCCACCGCCCGCACTCCTAAGCAGCGAGTGCATGTGGAGCAGGTCCCAGAGATCATTCCTGCACCGGCCGTAGTGCCAGTTCAGCCCGAGGACGGGTCAGCTGCTTTAGAGAATGAGCAACGGAGACTTGAGAGGTTCAAGAAGTATGACCCTCCGGTATTAAGTGGACTAGCATCAAATGATGCCTTGTAGTTTCTAGAGGAGTGCCACTGTATTCTTCGCACTATAGGCATCGCCGGATGTAGTGGGGTCTCCTTTACTACCTTCCAGCTTCGCGGAGCCGCCTATGATTGGTGGCGCACCTATGAGTTAGACAGTCCAGACGAGGCTGCTTCACTGACCTGGACATATTTCTCAGACATGTACCTGAGAGAGTTTGTTCCTCAGAGCCTCAGGGACGCATGGCGCACAGAGTTTGAGCATTTGCGCCAGGGTGCTATGACAGTTTAAGAGTATGCTATCCGTTACACCAGATTAGCTAGGCATGCACCGACTTTGGTTGCTACTGTCCGCGAGAGGGTTCGCCGGTTCATTGAGGGTATTATCCCACCCATCAGATCTAACATGGCTCGAGAGTTGGAGATGGACATTCCTTATCAACAGGTAGTGAGCATTGCTAGGAGGATCGAGGGTATGCTCGCTAGAGAGTGAGAGGAGAGAAAGGCCAAGAGGTCTTGAGAGTCGGGCCACTACTCTGGTGCCCGTACCCCAGCAGCAGGTCGACATGGTTGGGGTTATATGGTCCGCCCGTTCATTCAGCCTTTCCAGCAGCCAGCGGTACCGCAACTCCACCCAGGCCTCAAGATCCATACTATGCACCTCCAGTTTCTAGCGCGCCTCCTGCGCGGGGTGCTTTCAGAGGTCAGTTTGGCAGACCTGGCCCTAGCCAGTCACAACCACTACATCCTCCCAGAGCTTGTTTCGAGTGTGGCGATACACGCCACGTGGTTAGGGACTGCCCCAGACTTATTAGGGGTGCATCTTCACAGACTTTTCAGCCACAGCGTGCTCAGCATTGTTCTCAGGCCATGATCATAGCTCCAGCTGCTACCCCATCTGCCCAGCCAGCTAGGGGATGAGGTCGGGGAGGTAGAGGTCTCCCTCGAGGGGGAGGCTAGGCCAGATATTATGCTATTCCTGCTCGTACCAAGGCTGTTGCCTCCGATTCTTTCATTATAGGTATTATACTGGTTTGTCACAGAGATGCATCAGTTCTATTCGATCCAGGCTCCACGTATTCTTATGTGTCTTCTTATTTTTCTCTGCATTTGGGTATAGCCCGAGATTCTTTGAGTTATCTTGTTTATGTTTCTACTCCTGTGGGGGATTCTCTTGTTGTGGACCGCGTTTATCGGTCGTGTTTGGTTACTATTCGTGGTTTTGAGACCAGTGCGGATTTACTGTTACTCAATGTGGTGGATTTCTATATTATCTTGGGCATGGATTGGTTGTCGCCCCATTATGCTATTTTTTATTGTCACGCCAAGACCGTGATGCTGGCTATGCTAGGTATTCCGCGTGTTGAGTGGAGTGATACCTTATATCACACTCCCAGTATCGTTATCTCTTTTCTTAGAGATCAGCGTATGGTTGAGAATGGGTGTGCCGCATATTTAGCTTATGTGAGAGATGTCAGTGTTGATACCCCTTCTGTTGATTCAGTTCCAGTGGTACGGGATTATCCCGATGTGTTTCCAGCTGATCTTCCAGGCATGCCTCCCGATAGAGACATTGATTTTGGCATTGATTTGTTGTCGGGCACTCAGCCCATATCCATTCCTCCGTACCGTATGGCTCCTCCTGAGTTGAAGGATCAGTTACAAGAATTGCTTGATAAGGGTTTTATTCGACCCAATGTTTGACCTTGAGGTGCTCCTGTCTTGTTTGTGAAGAAAAATGATGGTTCTATGCACATGTGTATTGATTATCGCCAGTTGAACAGGGTTACAGTGAAGAACCGTTATCCCTTGTCTTTTATTGATGATTTATTTGACCAGCTTCAGGGCGCACAAGTATTTTCTAAGATTGATTTACGCTCAGGTTACCATCAATTGAAGATTCGGGATCCGGATGTCCCGAAGACTCCTTTCAGGACTCGGTATGGCCATTACGAGTTTCTAGTTATGTCATTCGGGCTGACTAATGCCCCCGCAGCATTTATGCATTTGATGCACAGTGTGTTCAGGCCATATATCGACTCTTTCCTCATTGTTTTCATAGATGATATTCTTGTTTACTCTCGGAGTCGGGAAGATCATGAGCAACACCTGAGGACATGGCTTCGGACCCTGAGAGAGAAGAATTTGTATGCAAAGTTCTCAAAATGTGAGTTTTGGTTGAGTTCTGTGGCATTCTTAGGCCACGTGGTATCGAGTAAGGGAATTCGAGTAGATCCGAAGAAGGTAGAGGCCGTGCAGAGTTGGCCCAGGCCGTCATCAGTTACAGAGATTCGCAGTTTCCTTGGTTTGGCAGGTTACTACCGCCGTTTTGTGGAGGGAGTTTCATCGATTGCAGCCTCTATGACTAGATTGACCTAGAAGGGTGCTTCATTTTAGTGGACAGAGGAGTGTGGGGCGAGATTTCAGAAGCTCAAGACAGCTTTGACTACAGCCCCAATCTTGATATTGCCTACTGGTTTTGGGTCTTATACAGTTTATTGTGATGCCTCGCGAGTTAGCCTTCGAGCGGTATTGATGCAGGACGGTAGGGTGATTGCCTACGTGTCCAGACAGTTGAAGATACATGAGAAGAATTACCCTGTCCATGACCTTGAGTTAGCTGCCATTGTTCACGCCTTGAATATCTGGCGTCATTATTTGTACGGTGTGCCTTGTGAGATTTATACTGACCACCGGAGTTTGCAGCACATATTCAGGCAGAAGGATCTAAATTTGCGCCACTGTAGATGGTTAGAGTTGCTAAAGGACTATGACATCACTATATTATACCACCCGGGGAAGGCCAATGTGGTGGCCGACGCCTTGAGTCACCGGGCGGAGAGTTTGGGGAGTTTGGCATACCTTCATGCAGCTGAGAGGCCTCTGGCCTTAGATGTTCAATCCTTAGCCAGTCAGTTCGTGAGATTGGATCTTTCTAAGCCTTGCCGGGTATTAGCTTGTGTGGTTTCTCGGTCTTCCTTATTTGATCGTATCAGGGACTGGCAGTACGATGATCCTCATTTACTTGTCCTCAAGGAAACGGTCCAGCTCGGAGGTTCCATATATGTGATCATTGGAGATGACGGGGTATTGAGGATGCAGGGTCGGATTTGTGTGCCCAATGTTGATGGGCTTCAGGAGTTGATTTGAGCTGAGGCCCACAGTTCGTGGTATTCCATCCATCCGCGCACCACGAAGATGTACCAGGATCTGAGACAACACTATTGGTGGCGAAGAATGAAGAAGGATGTAGGAGAGTTTGTAGCCAAGTGTCTCAACTGTCAGCAGGTCAAATGTGAGCATCAAAGATCGGGAGGGTTACTTCAGCAGATTGAGCTTCCAGAGTGGAAGTGGGAGTGGATCACCATGGACTTTGTGGTTGGACTTCCTCAGACTTTGAGGAAGCACAATGCTATTTGGGTGATTGTGGATCGGTTGACCAAATCAACCCATTTCATTCCGGTACTGACTACTTATTCATCGGAGCAGTTGGTGGAGATTTATATTCGGGAGATCGTTCGTCTGCAAGGTATTCCAGTTTCTATTATTTCAGATAGAGGTACTCAGTTCACTTCACGGTTCTGGAGATTCGTTCAGCAGGAGATAGGTACTAGGGTGGAGTTGAGCACAACATTTCACCCCCAGACGGACGGACAATCCAAGCGCACTATTCAGATTCTTGATGATATGCTCCGTGCATGTGTTATCGAGTTTGGAGGGTCTTGGGATCAGTTCTTGCCATTGGCGGAGTTTTCTTACAACAACAGTTATCAATCCAGCATTCAGATGGTGCCGTATGAGGCTTTATATGATAGGAGGTGCAGATCTCTAGTGGGTTGGTTTGAGCCGGGTGAGGCCAGTCTATTGGGCACAGAGTTGGTTTAGGATTCATTGGAGAAGGTCAAGGTGATTCAGGATAGACTCCGTACAGCGCAGTCCAGATAGAAGGGTTACGCGGACCGGAAAGTTCGTGATGTTTCATATATGGTCGGAGAGCGGGTTCTGCTTTGAGTTTCGCCTATGAAGGGCGTTATGAGATTTGGGAAGAAAGGGAAGTTGGGTCCAAGGTTTATTAGCCCTTTTGAGATATTGAGGCGTGTTGGGGAGGTTTCTTATGAGCTTGGCTTACCTCCCAGCTTGGCAGGAGTTCATCCGGTATTTCATGTTTCGATGCTCCGGAGGTATCACGATGACCCGCCTCGTGTCTTGGATTTCAGCTCAGTCCAATTGGACAAGGATCTATCATATGTTGAGGAGCCGGTAGCTATATTGGACAGGCAGGTCAGAAAGCTCAGGTCGAAGAACATTGCTTCAGTGAAGGTTCAGTGGCGGGGTCAGCCGACAGAGGAGGCGATCTGGGAGACCGAGCAGGATATGCGCAGCAGTTACCCTCATCTTTTCACTACTTCAGGTATGTCTTTATGCTCGTTCGAGGATGAACGAATTTTTAAGTCTAGGAGGATGTGACGACCCGGTCGGTCGTCTTAAGAATTAACGCCCCGATCCCCTATTAACTGTTTTCCCCAAGTCTACTTCTGCTAAATTGAATTTTTGGGGAAGTTCGGTTTTGAGTTTCAGAGAGTCTTGGGACACTTAGTCCCTAAATGAGAGCTTAAGTGTTGGAAAGTTGCCCGTAGTTGGAGCAGTGTGAAGACGACCTCGGAATGGAAATTCGATGGTTCCGTTAGCTCCGCTAGGTGATTTCGGGGTGGGGAGCGTGTTCGGAATGTATTTTGGAAGTCCGTAGCTCATTTAGGCTTAAAATGCCGAAGTTTGAATTTTTGAAGTTTCCAGTCCGATAGTGAGTCTTTGATCCGAGGGTCGGAATGGAATTCCAGAAGCCGCAGTAGTTCCGTCATCTCATTTGGGATGTGCATGCAAAATTTGAGGTCATTCGGATGAGTGTAGACGTGTTACAGTGTCGGCTGTGAATTCTAGAATTTTCCTAAGTTTCTAGGCTTGAACCTATGCATAATCGATGATTTTGATGTTATGAGACGTGTTTTTAAGGCTCGACCTAGTTTGAATAAGGTATTAGGGTCGGTTGGTGGTTTTGGTTGAGGTCCCGGGGGACCTCGGGGTTGTTTCACATGCTTAACGGGAGAAATTGGGACTTATCAAATGGTTGAACGAGACCTCTTCTGGTGTTTTCGCAACTGCGAAGGTTTTCCCGTAGGTGCATACTCGCAGGCGCGATAGGGTTGATCGCAGGTGCGATGATGAGGGGGTTGACCAGTGGTCGCAGGTGCGACATGGGTTCCGCAGGCGCGAGATCACATGCGCGACCAAACGACCACAAATGCAGCCTCAGTGGACTTAAGTGAATCCCGCACCTACGATGCTTTTTCCGCAGGTGCGGTACCGCTGGTGTGGTGATCGGGACCGCAGGTGCGAGATCCCTGTGTGTTTTATTCCAAAATCCGAGAGTTTATTTCATAAGTCTAAAAATCGTGTAAGGGCTCAAGAATATGCGATTTCCTGTGGGTTTTGAAGAGAAGGATCATAGGTAACATTTTCTAATCCTAATTCATTGTTAGATCATTAATATCCGTTGTTTTCTTTAGTTTAATTATCAAAAATGAGGGAAAAACCATAGGAAATTGATGAAATTTCCCCAACCCGAAATTCTTAAAATTTATGGGGTTTTTGGCATCGGATTTCGATTGTTTCTGGTTGAATGAGCCCGTGAGTTAATGAGTGTCCGGAAAATATAACTTTTACCCGATTTCGAGGCATGGGCCCGAGGGGCATTTTGGTCATTTAACCTAATTTTGCGCCTTAGCTTGAATTAAATAGTGAAAAATCAGTTGCATGAGATGTTATGTATGATATGTAATTGAATTGTATAGATTTGGGCCATTTGGACTCGGATACTCGTGGCAAACGTGTGGTTTCGATTGATTTTTGAGCCGGTTCGAGGTAAGTGACTTGTCTAACCTTGTGTGGGGGACCTTTCCCCTTAGGATGTGATATTTAGTAATTGAATGCCTTGTACGTAAGGTGACGAGCACGTACTTGTGCTAATTGTTGAAAATCCGGTTTTGCTTTAAATATTTGGACTGAGTTTCTTTCTTACCTGCTTTATTCTACTTGCAATTATAGCCTAAGTTAGTTTAGAAAAGCATGCCTAGTTGACTTGAATTGCCTAATTGCTTAATTGCTTTAATTGTACTACGTGAAGCATGTTAGGCTAGAACTACATGTTGCCTTATATTTTTGCACTCTATTTCTGAATGTCTTCTTGTTGTGGCTACGTATTTACTTTGGGATTGCGGGACGGTATCACGGGAGATCCCCCTGCATATTTACTTTGGGACTATGGGATGGTATCCCAGGAGATCCCCTTGCATATTTACTTTGGGACTACGGGACGGTATCCCGGGAGATCCCCCTGCATATTTACTTTGGGACTACGGGACGGCATCCCGGGAGATCCCCCTGCATATTTAATTTGGGACTACAGGACAGTATCCCGGGAGATCCCCCTGCATATTTACTTTGAGACTACGGGACGGTATCCCGGGAGATCCCCCTTTATATTTTACTTTTGGACTACGGGACGGTATCCCGGGAGATCCCCCTGCATATTTACTTTGAGACTACGGGACGGTATCCCGGGAGATCCCCCTTTATATTTTACTTTTGGACTACGGGACGGTATCCCGGGAGATCCCCCTGCATATTTACTTTGGGACTACGGGACGGTATCCCGGGAGATCCCCCTGCATATTTACTTTGGGACTACGGGACGGTATCCCGGGAGAGCCCCCTGCATATTTACTTTGGGCCTACGGGACGGTATCTCGGGAGATCCACTAGACGGTTGAGAAAAGGACTACAGGACGGTATCTTGAGAGTTCCTCATTGTTACCATTGTTATTGAGCTGTTCATATTCCGTGTTTAATCTGTTCTTGTGTTTTGTTATTTCCTTGTTGACCTGTCTTATTTCACTGCTGTACTCATTATTACCGTCTGGTTTCATACTGTAAATTCCTATTATATTGTTTAACCTCAGTAGGGCCCTGACCTTCCTCGTCACTACCCGACCGAGGTTAGGCTTGGCACTTACTGAGTACCGCTGTGGTGTACTCATGCCCCTTCTGTGCATGTTTTTCATGTGCAGATCCAGGTACCTCCACCCAGGCGCACTATCCCCGAGGTTGAGAGACCTAACAGATACTTCGAGGTACATCTGCCGCGTCTGCAGACCAGGAGTATCTATCTTATTCTAGCTTTAGTGGAAAGTTTTTCCTTCCTTACAGTTGTGTAGACATTCTGGAGATTAGAGCAATGTATTATATTTCTTTTAGCCTGTGGTTCCCGTGAGTTTTCGGGTTTTGGGGTGATATTGTAGACTTCCGCATTATTGGGTTGGATATGCCGATCGGGTTTTGGGCCTTATGATGTATGGACCTTTCTAGTTTGGGGCGAATTTTCCTTTCGCTTCTTCGTGGTGCGGGAGGATACGTCTTAAAACGAGTTGCCCTACTTCGAAGTTCCTAGGTCGCACTTTCTTGTTGTAAGCGCGGGCCATTCTTTGCTGGTATAATTGTCCGTGGCACACTGCGGCCATTCTTTTCTCATCAATCAGAGTTAATTGCTCTAGTCGGGTCTTGACCCACTCATTGTCCTCAATTTCTGCTTCGACAATAATCCGAAGGGAAGGAATTTTGACTTCAGCGGGTATTACGGCTTCAGTTCCATAAACCAATAGGTAAGGGGTAGCTCCAACCGATGTGCGCACGGTCGTACGATATCCCAACAATGCAAAAGGTAACTTTTCATGCCATTGCCTGGATGTTTGAATCATTTTCCTGAGAATTTTTTTTGATGTTTTTGTTTGCTGCTTCAACGACGCCATTTGCTTTGGGTCGGTAAAGGGTCAAGTTGCGGTGTGTTATTTTGAATTGTTCACATACCTCCTCATCAAGTTACTGTTTAGATTTACAGAATTGTCGGTATTGATAGGTTTTGGGATACCAAAACGACAGATGATATTAGCATGCACGAAATCCACCACCACTTTTTTAGTAACAACTTTGAACATGATGGCCTCGACCCATTTTGTGAAATAGTCGATAGCAACCAAAATGAATCTGTACCCGTTTGAGGCCCTTGGCTCGATTGGCCCAATGACATCCATTCCCCAAGCAACAAACGACCAGGGTTCCGACATAGGATGCAGTTCTGATGGTGGCATATGGATTAGGTCGCCATGTATTTGACACTTATGGCACTTCCGGACGAAACCGAAACAATCTTTATCCATGGTCATCTAATAATATCCAGCCCGCAAGATTTTCGGCTTCTTTGGCGTCTACACATCTTAACAGATTTAGATGGGGAGTCCTTTTATATAGTACTTCCCCTCTTAGGAAGAAACTGCTGGCGAGCTTTCAGATGGTTCTCTTTTGGTCTCCGTTGGCCTGCTCGGGATATTCTATTGTCTTCAAAAATCTTTTAATATCATGATACCATGGTTGGACATCGAGTTATACTTCGACCGTGTTGCAATAACCATGTCTTTCCTTGATTTGGATCTCCAATGGGTCTATGCGAACATTACCCGGATAGGGAAGTTTTGCAGCTAGGGTGGCCAGCGCATCAGCTAACTCATTGTGACACCGAGGAATATATCTGAACTCAACGACTTTAAATCGCTAACTAAGATTCTCCACATGCTGTCTGTAGGGATGCAGTTTAACATCCCGAGTTTCCCACTCTCCCTGAGCCTGCTTAATTATCAAATCGGAGTCTCCCATGACCAACAACTCTTCTATATCCATGTCAATGGCCATGTTCATGCCCATTATACAAGCTTCATATTCAGCAGTATTGTTTGTGCAGAAGAAACGGAGGCGGGCCATGGCTGGGTAGTGTTGTCCTGTGGGTGAAATCAAGATTGCCCCTATCCCAATACCTTTCGCAGTGGCTTCTCCATCGAAGAACATTTTCCAGGTGTCAGCGCCTTCCGAGATTACTTCGATGGAGTTGATTTCTTCATCCGGAAAATAAGTGCTCAAGGGTAGGTATTCATCATCAACCAGATTTTCAGCTAGATGATCGGCCAATGCCTGAGCTTTCATAGTTGTGCGAGTGACGTAAACAATATCAAATTCTGTGAGAAAGATTTTCCATTTTGCTAATCTCCTTGTGGGCATTGTCTTTTGGAATATGTACTTCAAAGGATCCAGCCTCGTGATGAGGTAGGTGGTATAAGCCAATAAATAATGTAGGAGCTTCTGAGCAACCCAAGCTAGAGCGCAGCAATTCCTTCTGAGAATACTTGGCCTCGTAGCTTGTGAACTTCTTGCTTATGTAATAAATGGCATGCTCTTTATTCTTGGTTGCATCGTGTTGCCCGAGAACACAACCAAAGGAGTTTTCTAGCATCATCAGGTATAGGAATAGAGGTCTCTCTGGTTCTGGTGGGACTAGCACCGGAGGATTTGACAGATATTCTTTGATCTTGTCAAAAGCGTCCTGGCACTCGTCCTGTCCATTTGATGGCCGCATCTTTCTTCAATAGCTTGAATATAGGCTCGCATGTGGAGGTCAACTGAGCGATGAACCTGCTGATGTAATTCAACCTACCTAACATACTCATGACTTTCTTCTTGGTTCTTGGGGGTGGGAGATCCCGGATAGACTTTATCTTTGTTGGGTCCAACTCAACGCCCCGTCGATGACTATAAATCCCAGTAATTTTTCGGATGGAACTTCGAAAGCGCATTTGGCTGGGTTTAATTTCAAATAATATCTGCGCAGGCGTTCGAAGAATTTCCTCAAATGCTGCACATGGTCACTTTGGGTTCTGGAATTAATGATCACATCATCCACGTACACCTCGATCTCCTGATGCATCATGTCGTTAAATATGGCGGTCATGGCCCTCATTTAAGTTGCCCCAGTATTCTTTAAACCAAACTACATGACCCGGTAACAGTATGTTCCCCAGAGTGTAGTGAAGGCTGTCTTTTCTGCATCCTCTTGATCAATCAACACCTGGTGATATCCGACATTGCAATCGATAAAAGATTGTACCTCGTGTTTGGAACAATTGTCAACTAGGATGTGTATGTTTGGCAGTGGAAAATTATCTTTGGGACTGACTTTATTCAGATCCTGGTAGTCGACACATACTCGGACCTTTCCGTCCTTTTTAGGCACCGGAACCACATTGGCCAGCCAGGTGGTGTATTGGACCACTCGGATTACTCCAGCCTTTAGTTGTTTAACGACCTCTTCTTTGATCTTGTCAATCATGTCTGTTTTAAATTTCCTCTACTTTTGTTTGACAGGTGGATGACTGAGGTAGGTTGGAAATTTGTGTACCACCAGGTCCATACTTAGTCAGAGCATGTCGTCGTAGGACCAAGAAAATACATCTTTAAATTCAAATAGGAGTTGAATCAAGGCGTCTCTAGTCTTTTCATCTGTGTGGACGCTTACCATGGTTTCTCGAATATCTTCTTCATTTCCCAAGTTAACGGGTTCCGTTTCGTTTAAGTTTGCTTAGGCTTATTCTCTAACTGTTCCAATTCTCGATTTATTTCCCTAAAAGCCTCTTTTTCATCATATTCCAGTTCTTGATTAATTATTTCGAGGTTAGACGGCGTAATAAGATTAGAGCATGAAGTCCGCAAGCATGTCATGTTTTTTAAAGCCGCATTATTAGGACTGAAAAATAAGAAAAGTAAACAAAAATCAGAAAGAATAATAGACGATGAAATTTTGATTTCATTTCATTGAATTTGAACATAGGAGGGTTTACATCGGAATTTAAAGGCAAGAATTTAAAAACACTTGAGTTACACCCTGAAATAACTCATAGTGCAGAAAGGATGGCAAAAGCTGAACTACCGGGACTCCCGCCTGACGGGGAATGGAGTAGCCTTCCAGTTTTGCAACTTGGCATCAGGCCCCATATACTGTACTTCGGCAGTGCTGGAGCCTTCTCCTGGTTGGACCATATGGGCCTCATACAACATCTCCTCGTTGCTCCGTATATTTCTTCTATTTCTTCGGCTGTGAAAGCCTCTTCCTCCACGTATTTTGTCTTGAAAAATGATGCGGTGATGTGTGGGATAGGCTACGGCAATACCCAACCATTTTTCTTACGTTGGTCAGCCCATTGTTCATCGTCGGGGGTAGCTTGAAACCCTATGCCAAAAAACTTTTTATTGGTAGGCAAAGTGACGGGTTCTTTAATGCCTTGCAAGGACACCCCGAGCCCTTTTCCAGGTGTGTACCCATGTTTGATCATGTCGCTGGCGACCATAATTGACGCGTTTAATAGGAAGGGTTGAGGGCACAGGGTTCCTTCCTCATGCTGGTCCGCAACCACAATCTCAAAAGCCTAGTGGACTATGTGCTCGCTGCCCTCTCTTGCTTCCAGGCATGGGGCTAATGGGTCCCTGTAAATAGATTGCTCGTCTTCCCCATGGACCATGATTTCCTGGTCCTCATATTCAAACTTAACCATCTGGTGGAGAGTAGATGGCACTGCCCCTGTGCATGGATCCAAGGCCTTCTCAGGAGATAATTGTAGGAAGTATCCATATCCATGACCTGGAATGTCACTTCGAAATCTACAGGGCCGATTGTCAAGACCAAATCAATCTCCCCGATTGTGTCTCTCTTGATACCATCGAATGCACGGACGCACATATTTTTGGGCCTGATTCTCTCAGTCCCGATCTCCATTCTTTGTAGGGTCGATAGAGGGCAAATATCAACCCCAGATCCATCGTCCATCATAACTCTTTTCACATAGTAACCTTCACATTTAACGCTGGAGAGCTTTGTTGTGGGTGGCCCCTTCTGGGGGCAAGTCATTCTTGCTGAATGAGATCCGGTTGACTTCAAAAAATTATTCTTCCATTATTTCCATTTGCTCGACTGTGGTGTTGGCCGGAACGTATGCTTTGTTAAGGGTTTTGATCAGGATCTTCTGATGCTCGTTTGAATTTACCAGCAAGGATAGAAGTGGTACCTGAGTGGGGGACTTTCTGAGCTCCTCGATTATGGCGTATTCAGAGGTTTTCATATTCTTGAAGAATTCATCTGCCTCTCCGACACTGATCGGCCTTTTAGGCAGAAAGCATTTCAACTTGCTTTTGTTTAGTTCTTCCGGGTCGAGGTATTTATCTGAAGAGTTTATATCGCCTGTTTCCCCGGTAATCTTTTTCCCTTTGTATGTCACCACTGTCCTGTGGTAATTCCAGGGGACGACAGTAGTATTCTTCATGGGAGTTTGCGACGGGTGACTAATAGTTACGGGCTCATTCAGCCTGGGTGAAATTATTTGCCCCCACGCCGTATACGTCCCTTTCGGCACGTACATTTTTGGGCCATTAATTATTGCCTTGTTGAATTGTAACCTTCTGGGAGGGCTCAACACACTTTGTTCCTTCCTGTGTGCATTGGGGATGTAAAGGAAAGTGTCTTTAGAGGGTCCCTTATTTGTTCCAGTCTCAGCCTTTTCCGTGACCCGGGGGACGGGGTTACTCTTTTTCATCTCCTTGACTGGTTTGGGTGGCGCCTTGGGTTTTCTTTCCACATCTGCGATGGCGATGATGGACTTTAGAGATGGATCGAAAACCTGGTCCTCGAAAATCATGCCGATGATGGGCCCATGATTGTGAGTGGGCAATGGATTGTTCGTCATATTGGGAGCTTCTTCGTCCCCTTAAACTACTTTCTTTTGTTCTATAAGGCTTTCCACGGCCTTTTTGAGGGTCCAGAAATCCTCCATGTCGTGCCCTTCTGCTCCGAAATGGTAAGCACAACTGGTACCCCGTCTATATGATGATGATTGAGGATTCTGCCCGTTTGGAGGTACGGGTTGCAGGAGTCCCATATGGACCAACTTTTTGGGAAGAGGCTGGAATACGGCTCTTCGATGGGAGTGAAATTAAGTCTCCTTGGTGGTTCTCGGGGATAGGCATTGTACGGGTAGTTGTTTTGAGGAGGGCTTGGATTATATGGATCTGGGGTACGATGGTTATTTTTGGGAGGTGGAGTTCTATTCTGATTGTATTGTTGTTGCGGCTTGGGATGTGGCTGAGCGTTCATTATCGCATAGGGAAAAGGGGGCACAACATAAGCTGCGACTTGGTGAGGATAGTAATGTTGGTACGCTTTGGGAAATGGACGTGGGTATTGTCGAGGCTTCCTGACATCAAAAACCATCATGGCCCCTTATTCTTTCTTTTTCCTGTTAGCCGCACTCCCGGATTCGCTTTGGATGGCCTGAGAGGTTGCTCTTATGGCAGATTGGCTCAGGATACGACCAGTTTTTAGACCATTCTCCACCATTTCTCCAATCTTGATTTCTTCTGCGAATGGTTTGCCCATGGCAAACATCATATTTTGGATGTAATCAGCTTCATGTGCTTGTAGAAAGACGCTGACCATTTCAACCTCATCCATCAGAGGTTTGACCCTAGAGGCCTGCTCGCGCCATTTGATGGCGTATTCTCTGAAACTCTCTGAGGGTTTCTTTTTGAGATTGGATAGTGAGTTCCTATCAGGAGCGATGTCTACATTGTATTGGAATTACCGGACAAAGTCCCGTGCCAGTTCATCCCATATGTGCCAGCGGGATAGATCCTGGTCCATGTACCATTCTGATGCAATCCCCGTCAAGCTTTCTCCAAAATATGCCATGAGAAGTTCCTCCTTCCCACCTACTCCCCTGAGCTGGTTGCAGTACCTTTTCAGATGGGCTATGTGGTCCCCATGTCCGTCATATTTTTTGAACTTGGGGGTTTTAAACTCGAGAGGTAAATGGATGTGCAGGAACATGCACAAGTCTGCATAGGAGACACTTCTCTGCCCGCTCAGCCCCTATATATTTTTGAGGCTCTGTTCAATACTCTTCATTTTTCGAATTATTTCTTCGTGCTCGAGGCTTTTCTTATCATGTCCCAAAGTAACCTCGGGCTGAGTTTGTTGGGGATATGCATTGGGAGTAGAATGAGTGGTATCTTGATGGACGAATGGTGTTTGGAATGTGAATGCTGGCGGCTCGAAACTTGGCCCGGAGATAGTTGGTGGAGCCGTGGCGGAGATTGGTAGTGCGGTGAAAATGTTGGAAGATACACCACAAAACAAAGCCTGGTGGCGAACCTCAGAAGGCCTTCCGGCAAAGTGAACCGACATAGTTGGATATCCAAATGGCGTGGCTGGGTAGCTTATGGGGATGTTTGACGCCTCGCCTGCCTGGGGGATTATCTCTGGGAAACCCGGGATGGTACTGGGTGGTTCCCTACCATTGGACCATGCGTCCCACATTTACAGCATGCGGCAACCCAGAGTCCTGTTCTCTTCAGCTGTTGTTGTTTTTACTCAGATGTTGGGATGGCTGGATTTAGGTCTTCCACGGAAGAGTTGACGATTGGCAAGTGACTTTCAGATGTCATTTCTATGCTCCCTTTTGATCTATTGAAGCAAGGATGAGAAGCCAGGTTACCGCAAAACCAACCACCTAAAATTACCTTTTTAGATTAAACCAACAAAATGTTAGGTTGAAGCATTTATCACATAGGAAATCACATGTTTGGGGTATGCAATGCATCTGAGCAATTTAAACACTTTTCTACATGTTTTTTGCAACAGTTGTGTACTTCATCCCGACTTTATTTCTCGGCTTTTCCCTTTTTATCATTCTTACCCTTCTTCTGTTATTATTTTCGCTCTTTTATTCCTCGGTCGGTTTCTTTTCTTATGGTTATGATCGAATCCTATGTGGATTGCCTACGTATCACGGCGCCGCGTGAATCAGATCATCACATAGTTCATGCTAGAAAAACCTAAAGGACATAAATGCATATTTTTTCTAGAAGCTCCAATCTAAAAATTTTCATTCATTAAATAAAACACTTCTGATTACAGAAAACTTGTAGCCCTCTTTTGGAATTTCAGAGTTTGCAAAACAGACTCGACACATATTTTCTAAAAATATAAAACTACTGTGGAATCAGACATGACTACGACTAGAAAAATGAAATACAGACTTGAAAAACATCAAAAATACATCAGTGCTTCCGTTTCTCCAGGGGACGGTGGGGCATCATTCGGCCTTGCCACGGGCCTGCGTGCTATGTCTTGCTGGAGGCGGTAAAGGTCGTCCATTATCTTGCGGACAAAGATCATAACCGCTGAGAAGAAGGTGGTCCGAGTCATATCTTCGCATTCCTGGCATCTGGTGACGATGTAGTCAGCTATCTCTTGGACCCTTCGCCTGATGATACCCTTTTCTTGAAGCAGGCGCCGGATTTGCTGGGATCTCGCCTCTAAAGTCTGGGCGTATTTGTGACTCTGCTCTTGCCGTTGTTGCAACTCTTTTTCTAACTGAGCCATCATGGCATAACATTGTTCCCTCTCCGTCTTAAATCTTTATGCCTGTTTGGCCATTTTATTCTCGCGGACGGCCAATTTTTCCTTCAAGCCTATGACTTCCTGGTCATATTTCCTTTTTAGTCTCTGGACAAACTCTGCTCTTTATTCTGCACTTCTTGTTAATCTTGCCCGAACTCCGGCCAGTTCTTCTTCAGCTTTGTCTAGATCATTCCCATAGCTGCACACTTTATGCCTCAGGCTGTTGATAAGCCTTTCATTTGTTCTGCTTCCCTCTGGGTTCTCAGCAGCTATTTTTAATTCCTGTATCTGGGCCCGAAGAACTTCATTTTCTTGGGCTAATCTATTTTTCTCCCCTTCAATTGTAGCAGTATGTAGAATGTTTTCAAACTTGATTTCCCTGACCTGGGCCTCCAATTTGCTTATGGTGGCTCGATAGCTATTCTCCTTTTCTACCCAAGCCCAATGCTCTTGTGTTGGCTCGGTGAATTGTTGCACGTGGGGTCTCTTTGCGGGTCGTTCTTGCTCTTGATGCTCCCTGCCTGTTATTCCATACCAAGAAGTGTAGGCGGGCTCCACTTCCCCTTTGGATAAGTCTCTCACCTGAGTTTGAGGTTCCAAAAACCTGCACTCATTCCAGATTGGATGGACCCTGCCTTCAGGAAATGCAGCTCTCGGGCATAACTCAATGGCTTGTTGGCTTAAATCCTCGTCATGGGGGACACCCTGTTGTCTTCCCAACTGGCATAAGACACTGTGTGGGGCATATGGATGAATGCTTCGCAGGACCATTAGCAGGAGATAGCAAATCTCAGCAGACATATTGATAACCTCGCTGACAGGGAGCCGCCCGAACGTCCACTCGATTTGGTCGGCAGTTAGTGAACTCAAGTATGAGTGACACGCTTCCGTACGCTCAGGAAATTTGTGGCCTTTTACCCAAGTACCATGTTCCTCGATGCAATTCAAACCGGTTAAACCGTAGTTCATGTAGCCTGGGCGGTGACAGAGGTGCTCAGTCAGCCAGATTTGTAGAAGCAGGTTGCACCCCTCAAAGAACTTTCCCCCAGATTGGCAAACAGTCAGAGCACGGTAAATCTCGGCCAAGACCATCGGTATAAGTGTTCCATTGGATTTTTTCATCATGAAATCTGCCATTCCCACAACCCGATGTCTATGCATCCGTCACTTCTTTGGCAAATCACGGTGCCCAAGAATGCTACCACAAAAGCTAGCCCCCGGCGGGCTTCCCAGTTAGCCTGATCTTTGTGAGTTAGACCAGTGTTGTTAGCCTCATAACCCTGGGTATCTCCATAACGCCTGTAAAGAAAATAGAAAGTGTAGAAACCTTCAGATAAGTGTGGGTCTTTGACGTCCCGAATAATGTTCAACAAATCCAAAAACTTATGTGGAGTCACCGCCCTGGGTGCCTTTGGGTACCGACTTCTAAGATAGTCATTGAGACCAGCATACCCTGCTATTTCCTCTAGTGCGGGCGTCAATTCAAAGTCTGAAAAGTGGAACACGTTATGGACGGGATCCCAAAACGGTACTAGGGCCTCGACGATGTCCAACCTCGGCTTGAATTTTAAAAGACCAGTAAGTCCCCCTAAAGCTTTCATAACAGACTTTCTACTGGCTTCCCCCAAGTCGCTCCACCACATATGGAGCCCTAGAGGGATTTCCTCGACTGCCTTGAAGGGGATGTTTTCAACTGTATTCATACCGCACAATCGTTTTTTGATTAAAACCACAAAAAAAAATTTGGAAAGTGCTATTTTTGCAAAGGGTTTTGTAATAAAGAAAAATTGACCATCTTTGCGAATACGGCCCTTTAATACAAACCACAGGCGGCCACTTTTGCAAAAACAGTCTTCCGGCGCCCCTCTTGGGTAATCAGGCTATACTGGCTTCACCTAATTTTATTTAGGGCTATATCCTTTTGATTTTTAAAAGTAAAGTTGGACCCGATGAGGGTGCCTACGTATCCCACACCGTGCGAATCAAACAATGCGTAGTTCGGAAAAATCCTGACTGATTAAAATATACACCTACTCATTTTGTTTCAGAAATTTTGGCAAAGTTTCGGGATAAATGGGGATTTTTCAAAACAGGGTGAATTTTCTATCCTACCTCACTCTTGGTTTTTCTGTTCGTTTTTTTTATATTTTTATTTTAGCCGGTCAATACACAAGCTGAAACAAATAAATGCATACATAACAAGTAAGATGCATCAGGGTAGTCTTTCATTTTTGGGTACACCTGTCCTAGACGGACCCAACCCCTGTGTTGAGTCCCCTAAGTCAAATGCACATGATGCAGATAAGCGTTCCTGCTAGGGATCCGGCATAAGGTTTTGTTATTCTAGGTTTAAACCTGGGGTTTTGTTCTAGACCAGGCTTACCCGAGCGGACAGCTCGAGCCGAGGTCGGGGCAGCGTACCGGGAATACGGAAGCTTCACCGGCTTTGCAACTTGTCCGTAACTCATTCTAAAATTTGGATATGACTCTAACAGAAAAGAAGTCACACGAAGTGCACACTTCCCAGATGATTTAGAAGACTCAGAGAGAAGAAGGGTTTCAGCACAGTTTATATACAGTTCAGATAATATCAAAGCGGTAAAAAATGAAATTTAGCACGTTAGGTTTAAACATGTAAAAATCAGATAATAAAGCCAAATAAAACAGTTTATTGCAAGCTCGAATTCTTGAATCCTGAACCAGAGATTCTGGGTTCGTTCCCCAGCAGAGTCACCAGAGCTGTCACACCTCCGTTTTCCACCTCCCGGATTAATGAAGGGTAATAAGGGAGTTTTTCTAATTAAAGTGATATTATTGGGTTTTGGGACTTATTATTATTTCATAGTCGCCACCCGGATTTTTGATGATGCTCCGGGACACCGTTTTGTTTTAAAATCCCAAACCGAGGAAATTTTGACTCTGTTTTGATTTGTGTGCGACCAGAAATCCGAGTAAGGAATTTTGTTAACCCGGGAGAAGGTGTTAGGCACTCCCGAATTCCGTGGTTCTAGCACGGTCGCTTAACTATTAATATTTGGCCTAATTATCTAATTATTTACATATTTTAAACCTATTGTGCATTTTAGCCTTTTCACTTTTAGCCGCTTTTGATATTTATGGATTAGTCTGAAACAAGTCACGAAGGCGTGCACTTGCCGTTTTTGGACATATTGCAATTACGCCACATGAAATGCACCCGTAATTACAACATGTGATCTTTATTAGTTGTTTGGAGTTTGAGAGTCGGGGGCATAAGTTGCCACTCCCGAGTGTAGTTTAGGGTAATTTTGAGGTAATGATCGATTTTCGTCTAATTTCAAACCAAAGGTATTCATTCTACCTAAAGATTTCCTAAAATAATTTCCAATAGCCTAAAGATAACAGGTTTCGGGCTATGGCGATATTTTAGCCCCAAATTATTTCAACTCTTTTGGCCAATCCTAATTGTGTCTAATTAACAAGAAGGGATACATATAATTTGAACTAACATCACTAGGGATAAGCATAATAGGAACGTTTGCACAAAATATAATCGGAATCTGCGTCTTAGTGTTATTTTGAGTCATAATTTTTTGGAAAAAATAACACTCATATACATTCAACGTTTTGCCAAATTGTGTACAAGAAAATCACCAGATTTTCAAGGATGCAGATTGTCAAAAGTGAATACTTGGTGTTTCATTTTGTAGTCTAGGCCTATTCTATAGTTTCTTTTATCAGTCTGAATACGAGCATGTGTCACTCAAGTTGAAATTCTTTCGTAAAAAAATATGTTACTTACGTTGATTTCAGAGAGTTTACTAGGTGCGAAATGAATTAGGCATGATTAACTCTACCTTACATTGATGGTAACTATAATCGTGATAGCCATTTTTTAAATCAGCGCGTTTATAATAATCCTATACATGCCAGCTTAGATATGCACTCAACTTCCTACTGTTGTCATGATATTTTAGAGACAGGGATTGGATTATAAATCCACTAATAAAAACAGCCTACTCTTCAGAAAAAAAAAGAAAGAATAGTAAACAGAATTTAAATATATACTGTCCAGTCTTTAATTACAATGATTCCGAAAATGAATATAAACTACTGCCATCTAAATACACTCTCAGAAAAATGGAAAGACTAAAAAAATAGAAAATTTTAGCAAATTTTCCTAACTTGAATTCCTTTAAGGCCATGCACCTGTGCCTTCCTTTGGAATCTGTAAACACCTCAATTGATTGAGTGTTATACAACTACCAAAACCAAACTGACCATGGAAAGGTCAATTTTAATTCTTATAATTCTTGTGTTCAAACCATATTACCTGGCAGAATTATTTATGCACTTTCTCAGGGTGAAGGTGATCATAGGAGGATCAACTCACATCTGGACTTGTAATTACTTGGGACCTTTAGTCCATATTAATTCTTTAACTTGATTATTTAGGCGTTTCAAGAGGGTAAATTTGATCAGTATAAAGGATTCCAAGTTTTTCTCATCTAGTGAGCCTTTGATTGTCCATTTTACATCCTTTGAAAGGACAATTTCAGCAAGTTAACTACTGCTTATGCACTGTTATGAGACGAATTTGACTATCAAAGAGTCAAATTCACCTACCTTAGTGCTAACATTAACATAATTCTAACTATATGGTACTTTAATTATCTAGGAATTTGTAGGGGATGAATTTGACCGTTCAAGGGTTCAAATTCCTCACTCTAATGCCCTTATTAACTACATACTTTATACCCTTTAAAGGGTGAATTTCAGCCATTTATATTGCTGTTTTGTGCACTATTATGGGGTGAATTTGACTATGAATAAGTCAAATTCATCTACCCTTGTTCCAACATTAACATAATTCTAAACTATATGGTACTTTAATTATCTAGGCATTTGTAGGGGATGAATTTGACCGTTCAAGGGTTCAAATTCCTCACCCTAATGCCCTTCTTAACTACATACTTTATACACTTTAAAGGGTGAATTTCAGCCATTTATACTGATGTTTTGTGCACTATCATGGGGTGAATTTGACTATCAATAAGTCAAACTCATCTACCTTAGTGCAAATTATCTTAATAATAGACTAAAGCATAACACAAAACCAACATCTAACTTATTTTAACTACACAAATTCAAAGCATTCTGAAATAAATAAGACTTAATCACAACTAAACAAAATGATTCCAAGGATTCAGGTATTTCATAAATAACACTCATTCAGATTCATTTACCAGCCTATTAACCCATCCCATTTTAGATTTTTCACACCAAAAACAAAGGAAAAGAAGATTCAGTTAGAGGAGAAGGATTTAAACAACAAAGAAAAAGAACAAAAGTTCAGATTTGATCATTTCAATAAAGTTAAGCTATTACATACCTTGTTTGAAGAGAAAAGTAACAAAAAATTCTGACCAAATAAAGGTCAGGCCCAGAGAAAATTCAGCTAGAAGAGAGAGAGAGAGTAATCAGGCAGCAAACAAACAGAAACCTCAAACCAACAGAGCTCCCAAAATCAACCCAGGTGAGTTTAAAAAATCAGAAACTGAAGGAGAAACAAGGTTGAAAACCCATGTAGATTCTTGATGAACTTTCCAAGAGAAATAAGATCTTTTGTTATACTAATATCTTTTGAAATCTTCTCATGAATAGGAAAACTACTCTAAATTTTATGTGTTTTCCAAAATGCTTTTAGTAGCTAACTCAGTGTAAAAGAGGGTCAAATAGAATGTCCAAAAAAAGATCATTCTAATGTGGAAAATGGGTGTATTTATAAGGGACTTGGTGATGGGATCTATCTAGCATATTCCCTGTCCAATGAGCTGAAATAGTAATAGGGTAGCTGTCAACCTTATCTTTTGGGACAACTGCCCTTATTCCAGAATTTTCCAACCCTTAAAAGACCCTTTTACCCTAAAAATCTGATTTCCTAAATTTACATTACCTGTTGTACCCCTTGAAGTACCTGAATTTACCATTGGGTAATCATGGTTACTCACTTAGGTTATCATTTAACTCTATTTAACTAACACTAGTTATGTCCTTTAGGTGACTACTAGTTGTTCTTAACTAAGGTTAGGTTAACTAATTAAAGGTTAATTGATTAAATGCCTAAAGATAGTTTTCATACTAATTATCTATGTTTAAGTTAATTAAAAAAAGTAGGTCAATCAATTTAATTCCTTAACTTAAGCTAACTGATTTAGTTAAGTTAATCCAATTTGATTACCTAAAATCAGAGGCTTAACCAATTATTAAACCTAGGTTTAAATTAATTAATTGATCAGTTTAACTAGGCTTAATTAAGGTTAGTCAACTCAATTTTCTTAACTTAGGTTAAATGATTTGTTCAGTTAATGAAACCTAAATTAATTATCTCAAACAGATTTTTAAGACTTAGTTAATTGTCTGAGAGACTATCAACCTAAGTTAAACTAGTTAAATAAGTGTATTTTAGGAGGTTATCACTAATTAGGGCAACCTTTAGTTTAGGATTAAACCAAGTTAATTCATGGCCCTGCACTAGTTCTGATTAACTAGTAATAATCCTAAAAGAGCTAATAGCTATTATGCATGACACAATTAGGAAGGGATCCTAAATTGATATTCACTTAACACTAAACATAATCAACAATCAAAGCAAAGAAATGCGGAGATCAAGTTTCAGTTCAATCAGCACAAAAAAATTCCAAATTATTATCTAGACAGGTAAACTCGATCACAGTTCTAATCATAATAACATGATAACACTTTTTTATTCATTATCTAGTTTCAGTTCAATCATCTAACTCAAATCGCAATACAGGATAACACTGTTCTAATCAAGATTAAACAAATTGTCATTTTAGATTCTTCTTAGTCAATCTAGAGCAGGATAGTAACAGTCAAACAAAGAGCGAGGATAGACGAAGAAAACAGAAAGAGAGAAAGAAAAAGAAAGAAAAGAAATTACTGAAACAACCTAAAAGAAATTATTGACATGAGATTCGATCTTAAAAATGAAATCCAGAATCTTTTACGACAAGAATTCCTAAACTGATTAATCAAGATTCAAATAATGAAAGCATAATCAAACTATTGTGTGGATTCAACACACGAGACATGAAAACTCACACTTGATTGATTCAATGCAACAAATATGGAAAATAGTGAAAGACAACAAACAAATATGGATTTAGAACGATAACATATTCATGATGATTTTTTACAGAAGAGAAATCAGAAACGAGGAAGTACTAGTTGAAGGAAACTTGGCCGAAAAAGTTGAAGGTCGCCGGACCTTGACCGGACTCCAGTAGGGTTTGAAAATGAATCAAACCCTCATGAATCGATTGCCCTAGTCAAGAGAAAGCGACCCATGAAGGTCTGAGCCATTGAGTGTCTCTAAATCCGCCTGGGGACTAATTTTAGGGTTTTCAGATTCTTAGATCTGAAATTCCTCGCTTTTTGTTGGTTTTTGGAAGAAACAAATGATGGGAGGTGATTGAGGAGGAAATGGGGATCACCTGGTAAGAGTTTGGGCTGGTTTGGAGAAGCTTCGCCACCGACACGCGATTTCCGGTCGGAGGAGATGGGTGGGGACACGGCGGAGGCCAGCGGAGGCTTCAGAGAGAGGATAGAGACGGAAAGGGTAGGTGTTAAACTTTTGTGAAATGAGCGGGGTGGGGTTCAGTTCAGACATGTATATATATATATATATATATATATATATATATATATATATATATATATATATATATATATATATATATATATATATATATATATATATATATATTAAAAGAATAATTAGTTCCCAGCCGTTGGTTCTGGGACAGCCGTTGGATCTGGGAAGATCAACGACTGGTATTAGTTTACTTATTCTAAACGTGGTCGTTTGGGTAATGGAGGGGTTAGTCCGGGTCAGGGATTGGATTGGGTATTTGGGTCGTTAGTGGGTAACTATTCTTGGGCCTGGGCAATTCCAGCCCAGGTCCAATTTTGAGCTCAATTCAAACTAACTAATCACTTTAATTAAATTAAAACTTAAAAAAAATGTGGTAATCAATTATAAGTTAGTCTTTTCCTAATTAATTGACAAGTTAATTAAGAGTAAAATCAATTAGTTTAAACATCCCTTAATCATTTAAAGCTTAAACAATTAATCCTTAAATCTACATTATGCCGAAGGAACATCATTTTTGTTGTTATTTACTTCAATTAATTACAAATAATATATTAATTAGCTATAACTCTAGTTTAAATTTTAATTAATGAGTGAATTAAAAGGTGAAATTTCTAGTTACCATTTGTAATTATTTGAAGAATAATTTTCCAATAAAATGATTGAAGTTATGCACCAAATCATGCAACTTTAAATCATCTATGAATTTAAAAATATAAATTATGATTTATGCAATGCAAATAATTCGCACATAGACATTGAAATTCAACAAAGGTTTATAACACTAATTAATTTATTAAATTTTGTAGGAATATATAGTAGGTTAAAAATTACATGCTCACAGGCGCCATCACGACCGTATGGATTTTGGGTCGTGACAACATGGTATCAGAGCTCTAGGTTCCCTTAGGTCTCACGAGTCATGAGCAAGTCTAGTAGAGTCTTGCAGATCGGTACAGAGACATCTGTACTTATCTCCGAGAGGCTACATGGCTGTTAGGATTACTTCCTTTCTTGATTCCTCATCGTGCGATTTGATTTCTTTAAGGCTTATGCCTAAGTTTATTCTTACTCAATCTTATGCGACGCGAAGCGCTTTCTATGAATCAAGAATTTGAGGAATTGAAATGGTGCTACGGATGTAATTCGAGATATTTCCATGTGTAATTGGTTGGGGTTGTTGTTATAGCCCTGCAAAAGAATAACATGTTGTTTCAGCTCAGTAACTGTGTTTTTGAGAACGTTAAGGCCATGCCCAGGTAGTGATGATGCTTGCGATTGGTTATCATGTGATGTCGATATGATGATAGAATGCTTTCCTGTATGTTGGGGGTGATGAATGGTTTTTAAGGAGGTCTTCTCAAAGTGTGATTTTGAGATTTTGGTATTTTAGTTCCGGCGGAGGAAAGGCATTGGGATTATGAATGGTCCGGTTGGGGTTGATAATGTAGTAAGACTTGGTGTCTTCAAGTGAGGTGGGATATGCACCTATGACGTGAAGTCGTCTTCATTGATCGAATGGAATGTGTTAAGTTTGTCGGTGCTATGGTTTCTTCGGTTGCATGGGGTCAGAGTATTGTGATGGAGTATTGAAGAAGCGGCTGTTGGAGATCGTGAGGTGCGGTGGTTGAGTACCAGAAAAGTGTTGATAATGAAGGAAACTAGAGAAAGCTGATCTTCGGAGAGCTTGAAGTCGTGGTGATCTGTTGGTTTGAGAGCTACAAAGAATGATCCTGAAGTGAGGCTAGGCGGTGGTTCCATTTCTAGGAGGCCAGGTGTAAGAAGCGGAAGTCGAGCAGTCGCAAAGTGGGGGAGCGGCAGCGTCGCTTGGGATTTGAAGATATTGTCGCGCATTTAATGGATGTCCATGAGGAGCGAACGGACTAGTAAAGTTGGTAAATGAAGCAGGGCGTAGGATGGGGTATTAAAGTCGCAGAGAGCATGCTTTTCGACGTCGCTGGAAGGTGTCAGTTGGTGATTTCCACAGGTGGGTTATCTCCTGTGAATAGGTTAGCGGTGGCATGGTTGGCAGGTCTCAGTGAGGGGTTCTAGTGGCTATTCGGTAGGAGGCAGAATGTGTGAATGATGCTAGAGAGTTTGAGTATTTAGGGAGTGCTAGTAAGAGAATTTGGAAGAATTGGACGGATTGGTCGAGCAAGATCGTGTAATCAAAGGAGAAAGGATCTCGGTAGGGTCTAGAGTGGTGAAAGGAGTAACTTCGGGTTAAGTGAGGGAGTCCCACCATCTGCAGTTGGGTTGTAGGGTTGTCTTCTCATAGGGTTGCGGATTATCGGCATGTTGGCAAGTTATTTCAGCTAAGGGAAAGGAGTAAAATTGTGATTGTGCGTGGGATTTGATGAATGTGTGCAAAATTTAGCCCTGTCGAGCTAGGGTTAGGCTTTGGAAGATTCAGAATTTTGCTTAAGACATATGGGAGTTGTCAGGGTAGTGACTCAGTCACGTGCTTCAAGGAAACGGGTGTTCAGGTGCTAGAAGAGCCTTGGAGTTGATTGTATTTGGGGCCAGTCAGAGTGGGTGACTCTCAATAGAGTCCTAGTGAATTCAAAAGTTAAGAATGTGGCATTTAAGGATTTCGGGCAGCGGTATGATTGAGAATCGAGCTTTTGCAGAGTAATTACTGGAGAAAAAGGAGGATGGTTGGAATGTTCTATGACATGTTTCATCATGCAGGATAGTATTGGAGGAGTGAGAAAAATAAACTCCGGATTGAAGAAAGATTATCATGAGGGTATGATACGGGTTGTGGGATTTAGGCAGCATGGCCTCGTGAATCAAGGTCACTCAGGATGAGTGAGGGTTGAGTTTGCTATGAGTTGAAGGAAGTTGCTATTATTCCTGAGGCAATTGCAGATGTTAAAGAAGATAGATTGATTAGCCATGGTTGAAATGACACATTTACAGCAATAATCAGTTCTTTCGATGTGGTTAAGTTATGAATGTGGTTTGAGCCAGTGTGCGTGGGGCTTGTCGGCTGTCGTAATGGATTTCATGTGGGGTGCATTTGAGTGCCATGGCCTGTCAGGTGTAGGCGGATCCCGAAAGGGTTATGGTGGTATAGACTACTACTTAAGGATTTTCATGTTGGGTGGTTGTGAGAATTCACTCGTGTGTTGAGATGGTACTCTTGAATTGAGTTAAGTAAAAGGTTTCTATATGATTAAGTGTTCACCCTATTGGTGGTTCAGCAGTTATGATGGAATTCTTGCGCTACCTCATATTGGCATGTTAAGTGCGGAAAGTAGTATGTAACTAGGAGTAAGAATCGAGATTGCGGTTCGGTGTCAATAAGAAAGTCATGAGCTCGGAAGAGAAAGAAAAAGAGATTAGAAAGTTATAAGCTGGTGTTATCTTTAGTGTCACCTGAGATTGATATTCGGTGGAAGAGGCTTTGTACCCTTGTCATGGGTTCTTGATGTGTCTTGTTGCCTTGTGTGGAAGGTCGTGGAAGCATGACCGCAAAAAGATTGTATAAGTGTGACGTGTAGTCACTTGATGGATTGAAAATTTGGACTGAGTATAAAGAAGTGCAATGTTGTTTATTTGCGAAGTTATGCCTGAGAGGCGTTCAATTCATTTTGTTGTGGATTGTGGGGTGTTTGTCCCAGCTATGATGGTTGTTCTTGCATATTATGAGAGTAAGTGAGTTAATATGGACCCAGGTAAAAGCTATTAGCTTAGTTGGTGCGAGCAAGGTAGACTTGATGTTTGTGGATGGATATAAATATGATTATAGGCTCCGTATGAGCCAGGCATGTTCATTTCAGTAGAGCACTTTTCATGGAAAGGTATTAGAACAGCAGATGTTGCTCCGTCTTCATCAAATTCAAGTAATATTAATTGTGCCGTGTGGGTTGTGAAACGGCTTGGTAATTTCCTATGTGCTGAGGTCCCGCGTAGTGGGGATGTTATATGAGCAGGATAGCTCTTGAGATCCAGAGCGTATATATATATATATATATATATATATATATATATATATATTGCACCTCAGTTGTGCTTGATTTTTGTAGAATGCGGCTTTATCAATCTCCCCATGAGGGTATTATGCACTTAGCGTGCTTGTGATCGATATTCAGTAATTTGTAACAGTGAGCAAATCAGCTCCGTATATATATCTTCTTACGTAAATTTTATGTTATTCGGATCGGGTTTCACGCCACAACGGGGTGATGATAAGTAAGGTTCTTATAATTATTTTTTCTTATGTTCTACTTCCTATTTTATGAGAAAAGAGTTCATATTAGTTGCATGAGTTGAATACTCCCTTACTGAGTCATTTCTTATTATCATGTTCGAGTTATGGTCTATTGGCGCGATGTGGTATCATGTGAGGATGTTTGTCATGTTTGGGGTGACTGGTTGTCTAAGAAGTTCGTACTGGGCGAAACGAGATTATCAAATCAGGGAGCAGTGCAATAAGGTTATGTGAAGTGTATATTAAATAACAAATACCATTATTCAGGTTCATAATGAGGTGATGATTCTATTCAAGATGAGGCATTCAATGATTTGTTAACTCTGCAGTTGGGTATGAAGTTCCGCACATTTCCTCCGTTGTGGTGGTATCGTCAACATTATAGCAGGATGTATGTATATATATCATGGGGTGCATTGGGAGCATCATATTCGTGGAATTTTGGCTATTAAGGTTCAGGAAATGCCATTGTGCTCAGATGATGAGTCATGTGGTGCATGGTGCTGATTCAGCAAAGGTATGCGGTCATGTTCTGGGACATCGTGTAGTAGTTGATACGGTGGTTATATATTGGAACTAGGCCTGACAGAGAAATTTCAGGTATTGGAACTAGGTTCTGAGCTTATTATATGGATAAAAGAAGAAATCTTCAGATTTGATCAAGCTAATATACTCAAATGGGTTGTGGTAGCACGGGCAGGTGCTCGAGGTGTTAAACAGTGATTTCAGATAACTTCAGAGCAGTTCTTAGCACGTTCGAGGACGAACGTTGGTTTAAGTGGGGGAGAATGTAACGACCCGACCGGTCGTTTTGAGCTCTAGTACGTCGTTCTGCGGTTTGAAGTCGTGAGCAGCTCCATTTCAGGTATTATGACTTGTAGGTTTGGTCAGAATTGAATTTCGGGAAGTTTAGAGTTGATTTGGAAAGAAAATTCTCATTTCAGAAGCCTTAAGTTGGTAGAATCAACTAAGATTAATTTTGAGTAAACGACCTCTGAATCAGGATTTAAAGGTTCCTGCAGGTTCGTATGATTATTTTGGACTTGGGCGTATGTCCGGATCGGGTTTTGGATAACCTGGCAGCGTTTCGACGTATATTGTGGAAGTCAGCATTTTGAAGAAAATTTCCTAAGTTTGGCTTGAAGCGCATTTCAGTGATGTTGATGTCCGTTTGGGACTCCAAGTCTGGGAATAACTTCGTATGGTGATTTTGGAGTTGGGAGAGCGATCGGAAGTGGATTTGGATGTCTGTAGGTCATTTTGAAGTCATTTGGCTAAACATAGAAATTTGAAGGTTTTTGAGAAATCCGATCGGAAGTGGAAATTTTTATATCGGGGTCGGAATGTGATTCCGGAAGTTGGAGAAGGTCCGTAATGTCGAATATGACTTGTGTGAAAAATTTGAGATCAATCGGATGTGATTTGATAGGTTTTGGCATCAGATGTTGAAGTTGGAATTTCAAAGTTCATAAAGTCTGAATTTTGGTGCGATTCGTGATTTCGGCGTTGTTTGATGTGATTTGAAGCCTCGAACAAGTTCGTGGGATGTTATGGGACTGAGTCGTGTGATTGGACGGGGTCCCGAGGGGCCTCGGGTATGTTTCAGGGTGAGTTCGGTCTATTTTTCTCAGTGTTGCTGCTGCTGTCTTCTGGTGTATCTGGTTTGCTATGAGATCGCGGTCCCTTGTGTGTGATCGAATAAAAGGAAATTCGAGGGCTGCTGGATTTGGCTTGTGCATTCGCGGAAAAAAGAGCACGAACACGGAGGCTTAGGTTGTGATCCCTACGCGAACGCGGGGTCAGGCGTGCAAACGCATAGAGGAAAGGGGAGTTGGGGGCCCTCGGGCCTATGCGGACGCGGGGAAGCGACCACGAACGCGGAGTGTTGGATCGAGGAGACTGTGCGAACACACTCTTTGGTGTGCGAACGCGAAGAGTAGGATCTTGGGCTTGGATTTCCGAGCTTCACGAACGCGATGGAGCAGGTGCGTTCGCAAAGCAGGAGGGGCAGTAGCCTGGGCAGATTGTTTAAAAGCGTGGAGTTAGTTCATTTCACCCACTTTCTCATGGCTTAGACGATTTTTGGGAGCTTCAAGAGGGGTTTTTCACCAAGCATCACTAGCTATGTAAATTCCTCCCGTTTTAAAGTTAAATACAAGATTATATGCATGGATTGGACATGGAAATTGGTAGGAAATTTGGAAAATATTGAAGATACCTAGAAAATGGTAATTTGGATTTTTAGCCACGAATTTGAGCATGGAATTTAGAGTAAATTGTATATTTGAGTTAATAAGGCTATGTGTAGAATATATCTTCGAGAAGTTTTGGATTCCGGGCAGGTGGGCCCGAGGGCATTTTGGTCATTTCACCAAGCGGAGTTGGGAAAGCATATAATTTGAATTTTATTGCAAATATTAGGATGAATTTTCATTGCTTTGCCCGTTATTTGGTAGTTTTGGGGCGTTGTGTGTCCGTTTGGAGTCATCGGAAGGACTCGGAGGCCGGTTATGGAAATTTCGGAGCAAGGTAAGTCTCCTTTCTAACTTTGTGTTGGGAATTGTCCCCTAGGTGAATTAATTAAGTATATGCTTTTATCTTCGGGGGCTACGTACGCACGAGGTGACGGGAGTCCGTGCGTAGCTACTATTATGCCGTGTCCAGGTAGTCTAGGACCCACTAGCATACCTTACATATTGTACCTGTGATCCTGCCTGTAATATTAAACTGCTAATATAATCAAAATCGTAACTGAATTTCTGATGAAGACTAGAGTTCATTTTCTTAATAATCTAGAAAGAGAATTAATTCCTCCGTGGATAATTATGTACCGGATAGAGTTATCTTATGGAAATATCATTAAACTTGGGAAATGAGTTTCAAAACAACGATTTAAGAGTTATATTTCATGTTCCTTAAAAAGAATTTTACCACTTTCCCGAGAAAACATGCTTTCTTAAGAAAACGGGGACTTATTGTGTGGACATGTGTAACTTCGAGTGCCTGAGTCGCATGTATGATTCGCGAGCAGGATGACCCTGTATTTGTGTGTATTCATATAAGAACCTAAGTCGCAGGTATGATTGGCGAGCAGACTATCCTTATTACTTTATGTATAACCGCATCGCATGATCGATTCGCGAGCGGGGCAGATAGATGCATCTATGGTTCGGGACGTTCGACCCTCGACAGTGCACAATTTATGTTTATGTTGGTTCGGGCCATCGACCGTCGTCATTTCTTGCGCATGATATTTACTGCGTAGTTTCTATGATTTGTGCCTGATTACTGGCCTGGAATATTAAGTTGTCAACTGAAATGACATAGAATTAAAGTTATAAAAGATTTTCGGAAGAAGTTGTTCCTTCCCGTTGATTAAATTGTTATTTGATTAAATCACCCATGATGATTAATTTTTATTAATATGATGAAGGATTAAAGTGTTAAATGTTGAAAGAGTTGATAATAATTATTTCTGATTTTAATAAATTGCCTAGGATATTCATGCTTAGTGTCACACTCGAATATTCTAAATTGACTTTTAGCAAGTGTCTAATTTGACCTCTCGTCACTACCTCTCTGAGGTTAGGCGGGCGACTTACTGAGTACACATTGTTTTTGTACTCATGCTACACTTGTTGTGCATTTTATTGCACAGGTACATTCATAGCAATGTGGAGGATTCGGAGACTTAGGCGAGCTGCATCATCCGGAGGCGATCCGCAGCTGACAGAGTCCCCCTCGTACTGTATTTACTTTCATTTTAATTCCCTTGTCCAATTTGTATTTTAGACAGGCTTTGTGATGATTGTATAAGTTCTTAGAAATTGCTCATGAACTTGTGACACCGGGTTTGTGTTGGGATATATTTGCTAAAGTGTAATATTTAAACTATTATTTTACTTAAAAGATTTTATTTAATTAATATGTAATAAAGTGAAAGGTAATTCTTCTTCATAAATGTTAAAACAGGAAAATTATTTCAATTAATTAATGATTGGCTTGCCTGACAATGATGTCTGGCGCCATCACGACCGTATGGATTTTGGGTCGTGACGGGAGTCCGTGTGTAGCTACTATTATGCCATGTCCGGGTAGTCTAGGACCCACTAGCATGCTTTACTTGTCGTACTTGTGACCTTGTCAATAAAATATCATGTGATCTTGCAAATAATATTAGACTGATAATGCTGTTGAATTGGTAATTTATTTCCTAAGAAGGCTAAAGTGTACCTTTCTTAATCATTTTTGAAAGAGAATTGATTCCTCCATGGATAATTGTATTCCTGATAAGGTTATATTATCGAATATTATTAAACTTGGCAAATTAGTTTCAAAACAAGGATTTAAATGCTATTTTTCGTGTTCCTTTAAGAAGAATTTTACCACTTTCCTGGGTAACTGCTTTTTTGATAAAAATGTGGATTTATTATGTGAATATGTGTATCTATGGGTGCCTGAGTTGCATGTATGATTCGCAAGCAGGATAATCCTGTATTTATGTATAACCGTGTCACATGATCAATTCGTGCGTGGGGCAGATAGATGCATCTATTGTTCGAGCCGTTCGACCCTCGGCAGTGCACTTTTTATTATTGTTGGTCCGCGCGTTCAACCCTCAGCACTTTGTTTGCGCATGATAATTGCTGCGTATTTCCTGTGGTTTATACATGTTTATCGGCCTAAGGAAATTCTTAATAGCCAGTTAAAAAGAAAAAGAATTGATGTGTAAATTGTGAAATAAGTCTGATGTTTCTTATCCCTGATTATGATTTGAATTGTCAACTGAAATGACGAAGATTTAAAGTGTTAAATGTGGAAGGAGTTGATATTATTTATTCCTGATTTTAATAAATTGCCTATGACATACATGCTTAGTGTCTCACTTGATTATACTAAATTGACTTATAGCAAGTGTCTAATTCGACCTCTCATCACTACCTCTCTGAGGTTAGGCGGGATACTTACTGAGTACACGTTGTTTTCGTACTCATGCTACACTTGATGTGCATTTTTATTGCACAGGTACCCTCACAACATTGTGGTTGACTTGGAGACTTAGACGAGTTGCATCACCCGGAGACGACCCGCAGTCGGCAGAGTCTTCCCCTCGTGTTGCATTCATTTTTATTTTAAAGTCCTTGTCCAACTTGTATTTCGGACAGACATGGTAGTATTTGTACAAATTCCTAGAAGTTCGCTCATGCACTTGTGTCACCAGGTTCTGGGAGGTATTTGGGATTTATTGTAATAAATTAAAATTGTTTACCTGTCGTATTTACTTAGCGGATTTCATTTAGTTATTATGTAGTAAAGTGAAAGGTAATGATTTCAAAAAAATGTTGAAACGGGAAATTTAACTTAATTATTAAATCATTGGCTTGCCTGACAGTGGTGTCCGGCGCCATCACGACCTTATGGATTTTGGGTCGTGACAACATGGTATCATAGCTCTAGGTTCCCTTAGGTTTCACGAGTCATGAGCAAGTCTAGTAGAGTCTCGCGGATCGGTACAGAGATGTCTGTACTTATCTTCGAGAGGCTACAGGGTTGTTAGGAGTACTTCCCTTCTTGATTCCTTATTGTGCGTTTTGATTCCTCCGAGGCTTATTCCTACGTTTCTTCCTACTCAATATTACACGTCGCGAAGCGCTTACTATGAATCAGGAATTTGAGGAATTGAAATGGTGCTACGGATATGGTGCGAGATATTTTCCATGCGTAGTTGGTTGGGGCTATTGTTGTTTTTCAGCTCGGTTGATGTGTTTCTGAGAACTTTGAGGCTATGCTCAGATTCTTATGATGCTTACGATTAGATATCGCACGATGTCAACATGATGCTAGAATTCTTGCCCATATGTTGGGGATGATGAATGGCTTGAAGGGAGGTCTTCTCATAGGGTGATTTCGAGATTTCGGTATTTTAATTCTGGCAGAGGAAAGTCATTTGGACTATAAATGGTCAGGTTTTGGATTGATAAAGCAGTAAGACTTGGTGTTTTCAAGTAAGGTGGGATATTCACCTGTGATGTGGTGTCGTCAGCACTGATCGAATGGAATATGTTAAGTCTGTCGGTGCTATGGTTTCTTCAGATGCATTGGGTCAGAGTGTTGTGAAGTAGTATTGAAGAAGCGGTTGTTAGAGATCGTGGTGCGTGGTGGTTCAGGGATGAATAGTTATTTCTAATGAAGGAATCTTGAGAAAGATGATCCTCGGGGATTTTGAAGTCGTGGTGATCTACTGGTGTAAGAGCTTCAGAGAATGATATTGAATTGGACAGCATACGACGAAGGAAGATATGTGAAAAGTTCTAGGCGCTGGTTCCCTTTCTAAAAGTCCAGGTGTAAGTAACAGAAGTCAGGTAGTTGTTTAAAGGAATGAGTTTAACACGTAGGAGAGTGGCAACATAGCCCAGGAGTTCAGTGGTAGGACAACTGCCTATCTTGAGGGAAAGTTTGAGAGTTTTAGTGGATGGTGATTGGGTCCGCGAGCTTAAGTGGAAATGTGGGTTATTTCGGCGGAAAGTTGGATACAATAGGGAGGAGTTGTTAGGAATGAAGAAGGATGCAATGTGGCGGTGAACTTGAAGATGTTTTAGCGCATTTAGTAGATGTCCATGAAGAGTGGACGGACTGGTAAAGTTTGTGAATGAGAACAGGCTTAGGATGGGATATTGATGTTGTAAGAGGTGTGCAGTACGATGTCGTTCGAAGGTGTCAGTTGGTGATTTCCACAGGTGGGTTATCTCCTGTGAGTAGGTTAGCGGTTTCATGGTTGGAAAGTTTCTGTGAGGGATTTTGGTGGCTATTCGGTAGGAGGCAGAATGTGTGAATAATGCTAGGGAATTTGAGTATTTAAGGAGTGCTAACAAGAGAATTTGGAAGGATTGGACGGATTGGTTGAGAAAGATCATGTTAACAAAGGAGAAAGGATCTCAGTAGGGTCTAGAGTGGTGCAAGGAGTAGTTTCGGGCCAAGTGGGGGAGTCCCACCACCTGCAGTTGGGTTGTAGGATGGTCTTCTCATGGGGTTGCAGATTGTCGACATATTGGAAAGTTAATACAGCTAAGGGAAAGGAGTAGAATGGTAATTGTGCATGGGATTTGATAAATATGTGCACAAGTTGGTCCTATTGGACCAGTGTTAGGTATTGGGAGATTCAGAATTTATGCTTAAGGCATGGGCGAGCTGTAGGGTAGTGACTCAGTCACGTGCTTCATTGGAGAGGGTGTTCATATGCTAGGAGAGCCTTGTAGTTGATTCTATTCGGGGCCAATCAGAGTGGGTGGCTCTCATTAGCGGTCCAAGTGAATTCAAAAGTTAAGAATGCGGCGTTTAAGGGTTTTAGGCAGCAGTATGATTAAGAATTGAGCTTTTGCAGCGTAATTTCAGAGAGAGGGAAAATGGTTGGAGTGTTCTATGTTATTTTCAACGTGCAGGATAGTATTGGAGGAGTGAGAGAAATAAACTCCGGATTTGTAGAAAGATTATCAGGATGGGTATATCGGTCGGAGATATGAATGCGCACAAGGAGGGTATGAGACAGTTTGTGTGATTGAGGAAACATGGTCTCGTGAATCAAGGCCACTCGGGATGAGTGAGGATTGAGTTTGATATGAGTTGAATGGGGTTACTATTATTTCTGAGGCAGTTAAGGATTATTAAAAGAAGATATATTGATTGGCCATGGTTGAAATGACATATTTACGGCCGTGATCAGTTTCGTCATTGTAATTAAATTATGCATGTGGTTTGGGCCGGTATGTGCGGGGCTTGTCGGTCATCGTAATAAATTTCATGTGGGAGCATTCGAGTGCTATGGCCTATCAGGTGTAGGCGGATCCCGGAAGGTTGATGGTGGTTCAGACCACTACTTAAGGATTTGCATGTTGGGTGATTGTGAGAATTCACTTGAGTGTTGTTATTGTTCTCTTGAATTGAGGTAAGTAAGAAGTTTATATATAATGAGGTGTTTTCCCTATTAGTGGTTCAGGAGTTATGATGGAATTCTTGCGCAATCTCATATTGGCATGTTATGTGCAGTATGTAATTGAAAGTAAGGATCAAGATTGCGGTTCGGTGTTGGCAAGGATGTCATGAGCTCAGGCGAGCAAGAAAAAAGGATTTGAAAGTTCAAAGTAAGCTGGTGTTATCTTCAGTGTCACCTGAGATCGATATTCGGTGAAAGAGGCTTTGTACCCTGGTCATGGGTTCTTGATGTGTTTTGCAGCGTTAGTGTGATCAGTGGTGGATGTGCAGACTTGTTACCTCATGGAAAGTCGTGGGAGCGTGACCACAAGAAGATGGTATAAATGTGACATGTAGTCACCTGATTGGTTGAATATTTAGACCAAGTATAAGGAAATGCAATATTGCTTATTTGAGGATTTATGCCAGGAAGGCGTTCGGTTCACTTGGTAGTGGATTTCGGGGTGTTATCCCGACTATGATGGTTGATCTTGCGTGTTATGAGAGGAAGTGGTTTATTTTGGACCCAGGTAAGGCTATCAGCATAGTTCAGTGCGAGCAGAATCGGCTTGAAGTGTGTGAATGGATTTAAACAAGATTATGGGGTTCATGTGAGGCAGATGTGTTCCTTTCAGTATAGTGCTCCTCAAGGAGGGGTGTTGGAATATCATGTGTTGTTCCCTCTTCGTCTTCATGTGATATTATGACTGTGCCGTGTGAGTTGTGAAACGACTTGATAATTTCTTATATGTTGAGATTTCGCGTAGTGAAGAGGTTATGTGAGCAGGATGGCTCTTGAGATCCATGTTATATATCGCACCTCAGTTGTGCTTGAGTTTTGTAGCATATAGTTCTATCAGTGTCCCCAGAATGGTATTCTACACTTAGCGTGCTTGTGACCGGTATTCAGTAAATTATATCAGTGAGCGATTCAACTCCGTGTATATTTACTTATGTGAATTTTATGTGTAGACCGGGTGGCACGTCGCCACAGGCATGTTATTTGGATCGGGTTGCGTGCCGCAACAGTGTGATGTTGAGTACGATCCCCTATATCTATTTTCTGTGTTTTACTTCCTATTTTCTGAGAAAAGTTCATATTAGTTGCGTGAGATGAGTAGTCCCTTCCTAAGTCATTTCTTATGTATCATGTTCGAGTTGTGGCCTATTGGCGCGATGTGGTATCATGTGAGACTGTTGCTCATGTCTGGGATGATTTGTTTTCTGAACAGTTCATAGTGGGTGAGACGAGATTGTTGGACCAGGGATCAGTGCGATAAGATTTTGTGAAGTATATTAAAGGACAATTACCCTTACTGTGTTCGTAATGAGATGAGGATCTAATTCAAGAGAAGAGATTCAATGTTTGGTTAACTCGGCAGTTGGTTATGAATTTCTACACACTTCCTCCGTTGTGGTGGTAGCGCCAGCATTATAGCAGGATGTATATATATATATCATAAGGTGCATTGGGAGCATCGGATTCATGGAATTTTTGCTGTTAAGGTTCAAAGAATGTCATGGTGGCTAGATGATGAATTATGTGGTGCATGGTGCTAGTTCAACGAGGGTATGCAGTCATGTTCTGGTATATTGTGTGGTAGTTGATACGATGTTTATTTATTGGAACTAGGCATGGCAGAGAATGTAACGACCCGACCGGTCGTTTTGACCTCTAGCACGTCGTTCAACGGTTTGAAGTCATGAGCAGCTCCATTTAAGGTATTATGACTCGTGGGTGTGGTTGGAGTTGAATTTCGGGAAGTTCATAGTCAAATTGGAAAGAAAATTCTCATTTCAGAAGCCTTAAGTTGGAGAAATTGACTAAGATTGGGATTCTGAGTAAACGACCTCCGAATCAGGATTTAAAGGTTCCAACAGGTTCATATGATGATTTCGGACTTGGCGTATGTCCGGACCGGGTTTTTGATAAACCGGGAGCGTCAACGTATATTACGGAAGTCAGCATTTTAAAGAAATTTCTTAAGTTTGTCTTGAAGCGCATTTCAATGTTATTGATATCCGTTTGGGATTTCGAGTATGGGAATAGCTTCGTATGGTGATTCTGCGGTTGGAAGCGCGATCGGAAGTGAATTCGGATGTCCGTAGGTCATTTTGAAAACTTTTGGCTAAAGATAAGAATTTGAAGGTTTTTGAGAAATCCGACCGGAAGTGGAAAATTTGATATCAGGGTTGGAATGCGATTACGGAAGTTGGAGCAGGTCCGTAATGTCAAATATGACTTGTGTGCAAAATTTGGGATCAATCGGTTGTGATTTGATAGGTTTCGGCATCAGATGTGGAAGTTTGAAATTTCAAGTTCTTAAAGTTTGAATTTTAGTGTGATTCGTGATTTCGACGTTGTTTGACGTGATTTGAGGCCTCGAGCAAGTTCACACTATGTTTTGGAACAGGTTGGTGTAATTGGACGGGGTCCCAGGGGCCTCGGGTGGATTCCGGGTGGTTAACGGATCAAGTTTGGAGTTTGAAGAAGTGCTGAGGTTTCTGTCATCGGGTGTGACCGCACCTGCGAGGCTTGGGCCGCAGGTGCGGCTCTGGCACCGCAAGTGCGAGATTTTTCTCGTTTGACTGGGAGCGCAGGTGCGATGTAATTTCCATACCTGCGAAGGCGCAGATGCGAACAATGGTGCGCAGGTGCGTATCCGGTTGGAGGAGAAGGAAGCCGCAGGTTCGGGCTCTTGGGCGCACCTGCGGGAGCGTAGGTGCGAGGTATGGACCGCAAGTGTGGAAATGATGCTTGGGCAGATTGTTTTAAACCGAGATTTTTGGCCATTGCTTTCATATTTCTCATGGTTGGGGCGATTTTAGGAGAGCTTCAAGAGGGGAATTTCATCATCTATGTCAAGGTAAGTTATTCCTACTCATCTCAAGTTAAATACAAGGTATATGCATGGATTAAAACATGAAAGATTGTGGAAAATTGGGAATTTTGAAGAAAACCTAGAAATCGTATTTCAGATTTCTTCCACGAATTTGAGCATGGAATTTAGAGTAAATTGTATATTTGAGCTAGTAAGGCTATGGGTAGGGTATATCTTAGAGAAATTTCGGAATCCGAGCATGTGGGCCCGAGGGAATTTTGGTCAATTCACTGAGCGGCATTGGTAAATTATATAATATGAATTGTTGCAAATATTAGAGTATATTTTTATTGGTTTGTCGTTATTTGGATTTTTTTTGGGCGTTGTGCGTCCATTGGAGTCGTCGGAAGGGCTTGGAAGCCGATTATGGAATTTCGGAGCGAGGTAAGTCTCCTCCCCATAGGTGAACTAATTAAATACGTGCTACTATGTGCGGGGGCTACGTACGCACGAGGTGACGGGAGTCCATGCAAAGCTACTATTATGACATGTCCGGGTAGTCTAGGACCCACTATCATGATTTACTTGTCGTACTTGTGACCTTGTCAATAAAGTATCATGTGATCCTGCAAATAATATTAGACTGATAATGCTATTGAATTGGTAATTTATTTCCTAAGAAGGCTAGAGTGTACATTTATTAATCACTTAGAAAGAGAATTGATTCCTCCGTGGATAATTGTATTCCTGATAAGGTTATATTATCGAATATTATTAAACTTGGTAAATGAGTTTCAAAACAAAGATTTAAATGCTATTTTTCGTGTTCCTTTAAGAACAATTTTACCACTTTCTTGGGTAACTGCTTTCTTGATAAAAATGTGGACTTATTGTGTGAATATGTGTATCTATGGGTGCCTGAGTCGCATGTATGATTCGCAAGCAGGATAACCCTGTATTTATGTATAACCGCGTTGCATGATCGATTCGCGAGCGGGGTAGATAGATACATCTATGATTCGAACTATTCGACCCTCGGCAGTGCACAATTTATTATTGTTGGTCCGTGCCGTTCAACCCTCGACACTTTGTTTGCGCATGATAATTGCTGCGTATTTCCTGTGATTTATACATGTTTATCGGCCTAAGGAAATTCTTAATTGCCAGTTAAAAAGAAGAATAATTGATGTGTAAACTATGAAATAAGTATGATGTTTCTTATCCCTGATTATGATTTGAATTGTCAACTGAAATGACGATGATTTAAAGTGTTAAATGTGGAAGGAGTTGATATTATTTATTCCTGATTTTAATAAATTGCCTATGACATACATGCTTAGTGTCTCACTTGATTATACTAAATTGACTTCTAGCAAGTGTTTATCTCTCATCACTACCTCTCTGAGGTTAGGTGGGATACTTACTGAGTACACGTTGTTTTCGTACTCATGCTACACTTGCTGTGCGTTTTTATTGCACAGGTACCCTCAAAACATTGTGGTTGACTTGGACACTTAGACGAGCTGCATCACCCGGAGACGACCCGCAGCCGGCAGAGTCTTCCCCTCGTGTTGCATTCATTTTTATTTTAAAGTCCTTGTCAAACATGTATCAGACATGCATGGTAGTATTTGTACAAATTCCTAGAAGTTTGCTCATGTACTTGTGTCACCAGGTCCTGGGAGGTATTTTGGATTTACTGTAATAAATTAAAATTGTTTACCTGTCGTATTTACTTAGCGGATTTCATTCAGTTATTATGTAATAAAGTGAAAGGTAATGATTTCAAAAAAAAAAAATGCTGAAACGGGAAATTTAGCTTAACTATTAAATGATTGGCTTGACTGACAGTGGTGTCCGGCGCCATCACAACCTTATAGATTTTGGGTCGTGACAGTAGAAATAACGCCCCAAAAAGAAAAACTTAAATTATTAAGGAAGCCTAAAAAATGGACATTTTTTCAAGTAGGACAAGAACAACAAACAAAGTAAGACCTAGAATAAGTTTCTCAAATAACAGAATAGGCAATAATATGCTAACATGAATCCTAACCAGGAAAGAACAAGAAGAAGAACAACAATTAAACGAAATAATATATATAGATAAAGATATACAAATATTTCAAAAAAATCAATTAAGACTACTCAACCCAAAAGCATTATATAGCGTATGATGTTTTTTGAATAATTCACAATTATATAGACATTACAAGAAGAACACTTATCAGTCATAAGAAACAAAGTAGCAACAATAAATTTAATCAACCCAAATCAGTAAGACAAATGATATACTGCAAAAAGAATTTGATGTATATGGGATTAATAGTAATAGGATTAACTAGAAAAAATTTAGGAACTAAAGTACTGGTTGTAGTATATGATTATAGATGGTCTGACTAAAAGAAATATATAATAGGTTTAACAGAAGTAGACATGACTAATAATGGAGAAGTATTATATATAAGCCCATATTTCATGATAAACTTAGTAGAATTCGAAAAAAATATTAAAATAGGAATACAAACTAAAGGATATGAAGAAATAAATAACATAAATAATTTATTAATATGTGTAGGATTTATAGGAAAAATGGCAACAAATTTTCACGACCCAAAATCCATAAGGTCGTGATGGCACCGAACATCATTGTCAGGCAAGCCAATCATTAATTTATCGAAATAATTTTCGGTTTAAACATTTATGAAAAACATTTCCTTTCACTTTATTATATATTAACTAAATAAAAATCTATTAAGTAAAACAATAGTTTAAATATTACACTTTAAAATATATCCCAACACAACCCAGAACCCGGTGTCACAAGTACATGAGCAATTTCTAAGAATTTATACAATCATCACAAAGCCTGTTCGAAATGCAAATTGGACACGGAAGTTTAAAAATGAAAGTAAATACAGTACGAGGGAGACTCTGTCAGCTGCGGATCGCCTCAGGATGATGCAACTCGCCTAAGTCTCCGAATCCTCCGAAAACAACGTGTACTCAGTAAGTTGCCCGCCTAACCTCATAGAGGTAGTGACGAGAGGTCAAATTAGACACTTGCTAAAAGTCAATTTAGAATATTCAAGTGTGACACTAAACATGAATATCATAGGCAATTTAAATCAGGAATAATTATTATCAACTCCATTTAACACTTTAATTCTTCATCATATTAATAAAAATTAATCATCATGGGTGATTTAATCAAATAACAATTTAATCAACGGGAAGGAACAACTTCTTCCAGAAATCTTTAATAACTTTAAATCTCTATCATTCAGTTGACAATGTAAAATTCCAGTCCAGTAATCAGGCATAAATCATAGCAACTACGCAGTAAATATCTTGCGCAAGCAATGCCGAGGGTCGAACCATAGATGCATGTATCTGCCCCGCTCGGGAATCGATCATGCGACGCGGTTATACATACAAAATAATAAGGCTAGCCTGCTCGCGAATCATACCTGCGACTCAGGTGCTCATATGTACACATATCCACATAATAAATCCGTACTTTTATCAAGAAAGCAGTTTTTTTCTCAGGAAAGTGGTAAAATTCTTCTTAAAGAACATGTAATATAGCTTTTAAATCTTTGTTTTGAAACTCATTTGCCAAGTTTAATGATGTTCCATAATACAACCCTACCAGGTATACAATTATCCACAGAGTAATCAATTCTCTTTCTAGATATTTTAGAAAATTAACTCTAGTCTTCTTTAGATATTCAATTACGATTTCGATTATACTAGCAGTTTAGTATTACAAGAAAGATTATAGGTACAACACGTAAGGCATGCTAGTGGGTCCTAGACTGCCCAAACATGGCATAATAGTAGCTACACATGGACTTCCATCACCTCGTGCGTACGTAGTCCCCGAAGATAATAGCATATACTTAATTAAATCACCTAGGGGGACAATTCCCCCTCACAAAGTTAGAAAGGAGACTTAACTCGCTCTGAAATTCCATAACCGGCTTCCAAGCCCTTCCGACAACTCCAACGGATGCACAACGCTCCAAAACTATCCAAATAACGGCAAACCAATGAAAATATACCCTAATATTTGCAACAATTCCAAATTATATAACTTCCAAACCCCGCTTAGTGAAATGACCAAAATGCCCTCGGCCCACGTACCCGGAATCCGAAATTTCTCGAAGATATATTCGACCCATAGTTTTACTAACTCAAATATACAATTTACTCAAATATTCATGCTCAATTCGTGGTAGAAATCCAAAATACAAATTTTAAGGTCTTTCCTCCAAAATCCCAATTTTCCTACTAATTTCCATGCCTAATTCATGTATAATCCCTGTATTAATCTTAAAAACATGAAGAAATTACTTACCTAGTGATGCTTGGTGGAAAACCCCTCTTGAAGCTCCTCAAAATCGCCCACATTAATGAAAAGAATGAAGGAAATGGCCAAACTCTTTGTTATAAAACATTCTGCCCAGACGACCCCTTCTATGCGATCACACTCCCCTTCATGCGATCGCATAAGCTAATCTCAAGAGCCCCCAAAATTTTCTCCGTGTGATCGCATACAAGACCTTACGATTTCATAGGCCAACCCAGTAGCCTTCACAAATTACCTCTATGCGATCGCAAAAAACTCCCCGCGATCGCATAAGCAAATTCCCAGGGCCTCCAAATCTTCCTCTATATGATCGCATACACTGCCACGCGATCGCATATGCCATATCCCAGCAGCCTCCCAAATCCTTCTATGCGATCGCATACCCACTCACGCGATCACATAGAGTAAAAATCTACTGCACTCACACCAGAAAACCAGCAATCCTCAAAAGGAAAGAAACAACTCGTTGAGCATCCGAAACGCGCCCGAGGCCCCCGTGACCTCAACCAAAACTACCAATCAGTCCCAATACCTCACTCGAACTTAGTCGAGCCTTGAAATCACATCAAACGACATCGAAATCACGAATCGCAACCCGATTCAAGCTTAATGAACTTAGAACTTTCAAACTTCCACATCCGACGCCGAAACCTATCAAATCACGTCAGATTGTCCCAAAATTTTGCACACAGGTCATATTCGACATTACGGACCTGCACCAACTTCCGGAATCACATTCCGATCTTGATATCAAAACTTCCACTTCCGGTCGGATTTCTCAAAAACCTTCATATTTCTATCTTTAGCCAAATGACCTACGGACATCCAAATTCACTTCTGATCGCGCTCCCAACTCCAGAATCACCATACGAAGCTATTCCCAGACTCGGAATTCCAAACGGACATCAACATACTAAAATGCACTTCAAGCCAAACTTTAGGAAATTCCATCAAAATACTAACTTCCACAATATACGTCGAAATGCTCCCGGTTATCCAAAACCCGATCCGAACATACGCCCAAGTCCGAAATCATCATACGAACCTGCTGGAACCTTCAAATCATGATTCAGAGGTCGTTTACTCAAAATTCAAATCTTAGTTGATTCTTCCAACTGAAGGCTTCTGAAATGAGAATTTTCTTTCCAAATCAATTCTAAACGTTCCGAAATTCAATTCCGACCACACCTGCAAGTCATAATACCTGAAATTGAGCTGCTCACGACTTCAAACCGTTGAACGACGCGCTATAGCTCAAAACGACCGGCCGGGTCGTTACACAAGTATTCATTCAAAATTTAAATTTAAGGTAGATGATATAGTAGAAGTAATGGGAAATAAAGGAATAAAACTAATAAAACCCATCAAAATAGACCTAGAAGATTATGCAGGATTAGAATGGAATCTAGAGGACTTTGCAAAACCAAAAATATTAAAACCAGAATCTCATTTGATGTATACAAATTGTAGAGGAGAAACTTCAATTAGGTTCATTGACTATAATTATACCACCCATAGGGAAGTAAATGATGGAACTGAAAATACGGTAGAAGATAGTGAATGTATGAACATTGAAATAATACAAGATGAATTTGAAGTAGACAAATCATTAGATAAAGCTAGGATATTAGTTAGAGAAAATAAAAAACATGACTTTTTAATGTAAATCATGTAAACTTGGAAGTTTAACTCTGAGTGAAACAGAAGAACATTTTAAGAAATGCGAATTGAGAAAGGACAATTGGGGATATAGATCAGAAAATATTTCACAAAAATGATTAGAAAAAATTGATAAATGAAATGAAGGATAGCTATGAAGAAACAGAGACAGAATCTTTAATATGTTTAAAAGAATTAATGGAATCAACTAGTTCAAGTCCTAGTCCATTTCAGAGAACAATTCATCAAAGTACAGTAGATACTAATGCGGGAAATGTACCTAGAAGAAGGGTATATAGACTAGGTCAAGAAATAGAAATAGAAAATGTAAAACCATAAGAAAAGGGATGCCTATAGAGGAACCTATAAGACTACAAGAAGGAGGAAGTAAAGGTAAAATATTAAATATAGCAGCTCATGACCCACAAATGTGAAACTCAGTAATAGACCTTTGGAAAGGAATAGTAGTAGCAGACTATATAAAAATCTACCACGAAACAAATGCAGAAACAATGTATAAATATATGGAAACTTTCTTATGAGAATCAACAAAAGGATTATGGGAAGCTTATAAGTTAGAATTCCCACAAGAATTTCAAGCTTTAATAGCAATGGGACCAAATCCTTATAATATTACAAACAAAACACATAGTTTAATTACAGGAGAAGATCAAAATAGTGGATTGGTAGTATTACAAAAAATACTTAATAAAGTTAGAATGATTAAGCATAAGCAGTTGGTTTCATACAAAGAAATTCCTCAATGATTATTTTTTTTATTGTACTATTAGTGGAAATGAGTTTGATCAAGAATTAGGTAAAAAATTATTTAATAAATTACCAGGAGTTCTAGGAAGAGAAATAGAAGAACGATGGTATAAAAGAGACAGAGTAATACAAAACCCAAATGCAAAATGGTCCGTAGGACATAAAATACAACATATAATGTAAATATTACAATAAAAGTGTACTAATATACAAATACAAAAACAACTAAAACAGAATAATATGAGTTTTTGTAAATCAATCGTATATACAACCCAAAGCTATGATAAGAATGAATACAAAAAGAAAAAATATAGAAATAAACCTCAATATAACAAGGGATATAATAAAAAATATTATTATCTTGGAAAATCCTCAGCGAAAAAACCATACCTAGATAGAAATAGACATGTTAGGAAATATAGAACATAAAGAAATTATAAAAATAAATTAGAATGTTTCACCTGTGAAAGTGTAGAACACTTAGCCAATACATGCCCGAAAAGAATTAATAATAAAACAAGAAATTCACAACTAATAGAAGATTTTCAGGAAACTTTAATAAATGTAGACGGACATATGTCAGATAATGAAAGTATATACTCTATAGTAAGTGTAGATATAGAGGAAAAAACTCAAATAGACTCATCAGAGTCAGAAGAAGAAGAATTAATAAATGAGATATAATTAGAAAAATTAAATATAGAAGAAATAAAAGCAAATACATGTCACGACCCAAATTCCAACTCAGGTCGTGATGGCTCCCAACACCGGAGTCGGGCAAGCCAACATCAGTTTACTGGCGAGATTACTTTACTTATTTAAATTTTTAAGTGCTTGACAAATTTTAGATTTAGAATCATTCAAAGAAAACGGTTAAGTGATGCAACTTGATTAAATGAACTCAAAAGATCGTTTGCCAACATATGTAGTGTACTCAAAAGTATTAGAAAAACCAACTACGCTTGCCAAGACCTAGTGTCACAAGTCCACATGCGACTAGTGGAATATACAAAGTAGACAAAGTAAATATACAATTGTCTGAAAGGGGTAGACAAAAATATTCAAAAATAATAGAAACTCCACAGTGCTGCTGAGGAACGTCGGGAAGAGCAGCTCACAGTGTAGTCTAGTCCAGTAAGTACTCTCACGATCGCGCTCCAGTATGATAACCAGATGCACCAACCTCAGAACCCGTACAATTAAGTACAGAAGCGTAGCATGAGTACATATAAAAAAATATGTACCCAGTGAGTATCCCGTCTAAACTCGAAAAAGTAGTGACGAGAGGTAGACGTATTACTCACTAGGGTCATTAGCAATAATATAATTAAACAAGTTTAATCCGGATTAGAAATTATGGAAATCAAGTAGACATGGAATATCAAGTATATGAACTACCACCTACTGCAAGTGTCAAATAACAACATTAATACAAGTCCAAGGCCCCCTACCACATAGAACAATTCATTTGAAAATATTAATAAGACTCTCAGTCAAATGCATAGGATGTAGTATGCCGAGGCGTACGACCGAAGCGACGCGAAAATTTAAATGTGCACTACCGAAGGGTAAAACGGATCGAACCATAGATGCATCTATTACCCCGCTCGCGAATCAATTGTGCGACACGGTTGACATAATATAAGGCTACCCCTCTCACGAATCATACATGCGATACGGGTGCTCGTATACATACACAAAATTGTCAAGAAATTCAGGAAATATGGAATTCATACTTGGAAAGACAAGAATCATGGCAACAACAAGATTTAATGTAACCTTCCATATTCTCTTGCTAGTTTCAAGGATAATAATTGCATAGGAATACATGAAGGAATACAAGTAAGGCATATAAGCATGATTGTGAGTCCTAAAGACTACCTGGCATAACATAGTAGTAGCTACGCCCGGACTCTCGTCACCTCGTGCGTGCGTAGCCCCCGCAAATAAGGACAATTCAATCAGTTATAATTACCTATGGGGACAATTCCCTCTTACAAGGTTAGAAAAGAGGCTAAACTCGCGTAGAACCTACTTCCTGGGTTAAGAACGCGCCCGAAACTCCAAACTCTACACCCGAGGACTCGAAACTAGTCAAATATTATATAAATAATTTTATATACACTCAAAAATATGAAATTCCCGTACTAGCTTAGCTAATTCATCTTTCTTGAAGAAATCCCAAAATACACCCCCGAGCCCACATGCTCGGATTCCGGAAATTTTCGAAGAAAACACTCACCCATGGACTAAGGGTCATTAATATATAGTTTTTACATGATTCATGGTAGACTAGTGGTGAAATTCCCTAAAGTTCATCAACCCTAGGTTTTCACCCTAACCCCTTTGATTTCCACTAATTAGGTGTTAATCTACCTAAGATTTAGTGTAATAATCTAACATTTAAATGGAAATTACTTACCTTTTAGTAGCTAGGCCGAATACCCTCTTGAAAGCTCTCAAAATTGCCAATGGAGGAGAAGAAAGTGGTGAAAAGTGGTTGAGTCCCGAATTAAATGGGCTCACTGCCTTCAGTGACCTCGCACCTGCGGCTCGAGGACCGCACCTGCGAGCCATTGGTCGCACCTGCGGATTTTGGCAAGGAGCCTGGGGATCGCACCTGCGGTAGAAATTCCGCACCAGCGGACCCGCTCCTGCGGAGAAGGGTCCGCACCTGCGAAGGTAGGACTTTCCTCCTGGGAGTCGCACCTGCGAGGCCTCGACCGCAGGAGCGGTCTCGCACCTGCGACCTGGGCAATCGCACCTGCGGTCACACCAGACCTGGTGCACCAGCAGTTGAAACTGCTAGTTTTTGGCCCCGTTTGGTGTCCGGGAGGCACCTGGGCACACCCGAGCCCCCGTGCAAATATACCAACAAGTCCTAAATCATATTACGGACTTGATCGAGCCTTCGGAACACCCAAAACCACGCTAAAACTCAAAATCACTCCTCAAAACCCCTAGAATCAAACTTAAGAATTTTCAAGTTCTTGAATTAGTTTTCAATGCGCCGACCAACCTATACTACTCGGAATGACACCAAATTTTGCAAGAAAGTCATAAATACATAACGGTACTATTCCCAGTTTCAAAATTTCGTTCGGACCTTGATAACTCAAAAACACGTTCCAAACCAAATTATGAACTAAGGAAACTATATTTTTGCTATCTGGCGTCGAAATGCTCCCGGGTCATCCAAAACCCATTCCGGACATGCGCAGAAGTCTGAAATCATAATACGAAGCTACTGGAATTGGCGAAACTCAATTCCGAGGTCGTTTACTACGAATTTTGACAGAAGTCAAACTTGGCCTTAAAGCCAAATCTTAAGGAACCAAGTGTTCCTATATTACCCTATACACTTCCGAATCCCGAACCACCCGTCCCCGAAAGTCATGAATCACTGAAAGCCTCTAGAGGAAGTGTTATTTAGGGGAACGGGGTCCGAATATGCAAAATGACCGGTCGGGTCGTTACAATACATTAGCAAACATATCCGAAGAATGTAATCCTGATTTTGAAAAAAAATAAAGGGCTAGATAGTAATCAGTGTTTTATATGTAAATATGTATCCTAGTAGGGATAGAAGAGAAAAATGTAACTCATGTTACCTAGAAGGATGCATCTTATGTATAAAAAATGAATTCAAGACAAAAAAAATAAAGAAGAAAAATGCCAAGGAATAAATGATTCCACTCTCAATTTAAGAGTAATGGCATTAGAAACCTGTAACGACCCGACTGGTCGTTTTTTGTTCTAGGATCCCGTGCCCCTAAACGAGACTTCCCGTAGTTGCTTTTACTGTTTATGACTTGCGGGGACAGGTGGTTCGAGGTTTCGATGAGTTTGGAGTAGTATAGGAACACTTAGTTCCTTAAGGTTGGCCTTAAAGGCCAAGTTTGACTTTAGTCAATATTTTCAGTAAACGACTCCGGAATCGAGATTCGAAGATTTTGGTCGGTTCATATGATGATTGCGAACTTGGACGTGTGTTTGGAATGAGTTTTGGATGACCCGGGAGCGTTTCAGCGCCAAATAGTGAAATAGGAATGCCCTTAAGTTCAAATTGAGGTTTGGAACGTGTTTTTGTGTTATCGAGGTCCGAACGGAATTCCGAGGCCGGGAATAGTTCTATTATATCATTTATGACTTTCTTGCAAAATTTGGTGTCATTCCGAGTAGTATAGAGAGGTTCGACGTATTGTTAGTTAATTCAAAGAACATGAAGTTCTTAAGTTTGATCCAAATTTTGGGGTATGATTTTTAGATTTAGCGTTGTTTCGGACGTTTCGAAGGCTCGAGCAAGTCCTTATTATGATTTAGGACTTGTTGGTATATTTGGACAGGGTCTCGGGTGGGCCCAAATGCCATTCGGGCATCGAGCAAGGCAAAAACCAGCCTAAAATGACTGCTGCAGCACCAAATTTGGTGCGACCGCACCTGCGGAGGTCAAGTCGCAGGTGTGAGACCGCTCCTGCAGTCCTAGTCTCGTAGGTGCGACTCCTGAAGGAGTTGCCAAATTCTGCAGGTGCGGACCCCTTTCCACAGAAGTGGAGCCGCAGGTGCGGACTTCGCTCCGCATGTGCCAAACCAGGCCCCCTTTCCCTTATCCGCATGTGCGGTCCTCGAGCCGCAGGTGCGAAAACCCTGTAGGCAGTGCACTTCCTTTTAAACACGGGACTTAGCCATTTTTGAACACTTTTCTTCATTCTTAGGCTATTTTGAGAGCATGGAAGGAGGGTATTCGACCTAGCTAATGTGAGGTTAGTAATTCCTACTATGAATTTAGCTTATTACTTGTATAGTTAGGTAGATTAACACCACAATTAGTTGAAACCATGGGTTAGAGTAAAAACCTAGGTTTTTGACAAAAATGGGAAATTACCAAGAAATTGGTTGAGGAATCAAACAAAAACTATATAATATTGATCCTTAGGCCATGGGTGATAGTTTCTTTCAAAAATTTCCGGAATCCGAGCATGTATTCCCGAGGAAGTATTTTGGGATTTTGCAATTTAGGTTGAAATAATCATTTAAATAGGGAAATTTCTTACTTTTGAGTATAGATTGATTTACTTATATCTGACTAGTTTCGAGTCCTTGGGCGACGAACTTGGAGTTTGGGACGCGTTCTTGACCCGGAAAGTAGGCTTGATACGAGGTAAGTCTCCTTTGTAACCTCGTAAGAGGGAATTTTCCCCATAGGTGAATTAAATGATTATGTGTTATTGTTGTGGGGGACTACGTATGTGCGATGTGACGAGAGCCCGTGCGTAGTGACTATTATTGTTATGTCCGGATGGTTAGGCCCACACCATGCCATGTGAATTCTATTAACTTGAGTTAGATACTTTGTAACTTCATTGTATGCAACTTTTTTTTTAAAGAAAACCGAGAAGTTGATGTTTTAAAGGAATTGTTATTTGAAAGGAATTGAAAAAAAGATGTTGTGTTTGCATGCGACCGCTTCACAATTTATATCCCCCGAGCAGAGTGATTCTTTCCCCTACTCTCATGGGAGCGGGTCGTATGCCACGGCAGGTTGATAGATTCATCTAAGGTTCGCATTGTTCGACCCTTCGGTAGTGCACAATTATTGTTATTATGTTGGCCCAAGCCGGGTGTCCTTATTCCACTATGTGCATGCTATTTTTCGGATATTGTTTATGACTGTTGAGCTGTGAATTATCCTGGAGGATCGGGTTGAAAACTTATAAATTGATGCATCACTACATATTTGGATTTTATTATGATTCGATATTTATTTTCTTACTATCCATGTTTACTTGTTGCCGTCTTTTAAATTATCACCTAAATAAACTGTTTGGACCCTAGTAAGTGTCAAGTCAACCTCTCGTCACTACTTCTTCGAGATTCGGCGTGATACTTACTGAGTACATATTTATTATGTACTCATGCTACGCTCTGTACTTAATTGTACAAGTTCTGAGGCAGGTGCATCTGGGTTCCAGTCCGGAGCTTGTTCCTGAGTTTTACTGGTCGAGGCTTCACGGTGAGCTGCTCTTCTTGGCAACTTCCAACAGCACTTTGGAGCTATTCTTTTGTTATTGATGTCTATACTTACTCAGACAGTAGGACAAACTTTCATTCGTTTGATACTATTCTACTAGATGCCTGTAGACTTGTGATACTAGTTCCTGGCACTCACACGCTAGTAGACTTTATTTTGGGATATAATCGTTAATTATGACTTCGTGATTATTTGTTTTGCATAAAATTTCCCTAAGCTATCCGTTTCTACTTAATGTCTCAAAACTAAGTTAAGAAAGTGTTGAAAAATATTTTTGGTAAACTACCTGAAATCTTTAGTAGATAATGGCTGGCTTGCCTGACGGCGGTGTTGGGCGCCATCGCAACCTGAGTTAGGATTTGGGTCGTGAGAAAACCAGAATAAATGAATTAGAAAAAAGAATACAAAAAATGGAAAAGGGAAAACAAAATTAGAAGATGACGAAGAAAATGTAGCAGAATTCACACACGCGAAGAACTAATGAGTGTAGAGAATTATGACACACTGATATGTAACGAGGATAAAAAATTATGTACAATAAAAATATTAGCAAGAATAAAAATAGAGGATTACGAAATAGAAACGTTAGCTTTAATAGATTTGGGATGTATAATAAATAAGAAAATAGTTCCACCAAGCCTTATCAAAACCTTAAATAAGCCCGTTGCTGCTATACAAATGGACGAAAATCATAATATATGACATTATGTAGATAAATCGCAGATTAGCTTTATAAATACATGCTTAGATTTTTATAAACCTAGTTACAAGGTTTATAAAATCTAGGTAAGAGACTTAAATATAAATGTAGATTTTGTACTATGATTAAATTTTATGATACATAACAATGGTAGTTGTTTACTCAGAAGAGATGGAGTAATATTTTTTAAAAATATTACACATACACCAGTACAAACTATAGAAACTGGAACCAGGATAAGGCACGATTAAATTTAGGCCAGCAAAACCTGCAGAAAAAGCAGAAAGAATGTTGTAAGGAATGTAAAGATAAAAATACATGTTGTAAGGATAAAAAAGAATCTCTAAGACTTCAATATTATAAGAAAATGAGGATAAATACATACTAGAAAAAAATTACACCTTAATAGACATCGAAACGAAATTCTATAATTTTAAAACAGGAATAAAAAAAATAGGAATACTAAAAAATAAAAAAGATCTGGATAATATAATAAAAAAACTTGATGAAATAGAGATAATAGGAGAAAAACCTCTAAAGAACTGGGAAAATAATAAAGTTATGTGTAAATTAGATATAATCAATCCAGAATACATAATTAAAATAGCCTCTATAGAAGCCACAAATCAGGATTTAGAAGATTTTAAAATCCAAATTAAAGAACTCATGAATTTAGGAGTAATAAAGAGATCCAGTTCTAAACATAGGTCAGCAGCCTTCATGGTAAGAAACCATAATGAAATAATAAGAGGAAAGACAAGGATTGTAATAAACTACAAAAGACTTAATGATAATACTAGAATAGATGAATATAAGTTACCTGATAAAACAGAACCAATAAATAGAATACAAGGAAAAAGGATCTTCAATACATTTGATTGTAAATTGGGATACTGGCAAGTAAAAATGCACGAAGAAAGTATAGAATGGACAACATTTACTTGCCCAGAAGGGCACTTCGAATGGTTAGTAATGTTGTTTGGGTTGAAGACAGCACCACCAATTTTTCAACGAAAAATAGATAGTATATTTGGAGAATATAAAAGATTTATTCTAGTATATGTCGATGATATATTAGTATTTAGTAAAGATATTAAAGAACTCTTAGGACATCTACAAACAATATTTAGATTATTTGTAGATAATGGAATAATAATTAGTAAAAAGAAGATGGAATTATGTAAAAATCTTATAAATTTTCTAGGAGTCGTTTTAGGAGATGGAAAAGTTAAATTACAACCTCATATCACTAGAAAGGCTTTAGATATGCCAGATAAATTAGACAATATTAAAAAATTACAAAGGTTCCTAGGTATAGTAAATTATGCAAGAAATTTTATAAAGGATATAGGAAAAATAGCAGGACCTTTATAAGCTAAAACAAGCTCTACAGGACAAAGACATTTTAATACCAATGTCACGACCCCAAATCTAAGTCAGTCGTGATGGAGCCTATCGTGGAATTAGGTTAGCCAAAACTACACTCAAATCATAATAAGCATCCAACTTGTCACGGCCCCAAATATAAGCCAGTTGTGATGGTGCCTATCGTGGAACTAGGCCAGCCAAAACTACACTCAAATCATAATAAGCGTCCATTTACATCGTTACTAAACTGATAACCCATAAAGGTTTCCTTTAATATTTATAAAACAGTTAAAGCTATACCGGATATTAAATACAACCCCCGAGATCCCGGATTCACAGGTCATGAGCATATACATAAAATATACAGCTCAAAAGAAAATAAATTCTATAATAGTAAGAAAGAGAGAGAGAGGGACTGCGGATGCATGCAGATACCTCGCAAACCTCCGAAAAATCTCTGGAACAAATACATAGCTTACCCTGCCCTAACACCTGGATCTCCACACAAGGTGCAGGGAGTAATCTGAGTACACCAAATTAACAGTAATGAAAATAAATCAGGTCTGAGCAGCATGAAACACATAAAATCAATTCATCAATTCACAATAAGCACAACCTTTCTTTCCAACAATGTATACGTTAAATCATCACGCTTAAAAACTGATTTCAGTAAAAATCATTTGCAAATATACTTGCCCATAGTTTAAACATAACTTTCAAGAAGTTTAGTGTAAAAATCATAAAAAGGCCCATCGGGCAAAACATATTTCATAATTTCAGAGTGAAAGTGGTAAAATCATAAGTAGCCCCTCGGGCAAAAACATGTATCATAATCAGCCCCTCGGTCATGTCTCACAGTCACTCATAATCAGCCCCTCGGGCATACCTCACAGTCACTCATAATCAGCCCCTCGGGCATACCTCACAGTCACTCATGCCCTCCCAATCACTCGTTACTCGGCACTCGCACTCAGTAGGTACCTGCGTTCACTGGGGGTGTGTACAGACTCCGGAGGGGCTCCTTCAGCCCAAGCACTAATATCAAACCACCTCGTGGCATATCATATCCTCACAAATCAGGCCCTCGGCCTCACTCAGTCATAACCTCTTAAAAGCCCCTCGGGCGTATCAGTAAAACGGGGTACTCGACCCAAAACATCATTCTATATCTCAAAATAGTGTAAATAAGGCTGACTTTCGAAAACAGTAAGCACAATGTGACTGAGTGTAAATCATCAATAAACAGTGAGGAAATAACAGTAAAAAAGCCCCCAAGGGGTCTATACAAGTCTACACGAGGCCCCAAACATGGCTTATAGCCCAAATATAGCAATAATCTTTAGAACACAGTTTAACATATGATTTAGAGTAAAATACGTAACTTAATAGTTGCCACAGAGAGTACCAAGTCCAATCCAAAAATCAGTGCGCGCCACATACTCGTCATCCGACATGTGCGCCATTCTAAAAACACTGGGAAATATAAAATCCGGAGTTTCATACCCTCAGGACAAGATTTATAACCATTACTTACCTCCACCGAGCCACAACACTAATCTGCGATGCTCCTAACCCTTAAATTAGCTTCTGATTGCTCCAAATCTAACCAAAACCAGTTTAACATCACCAATATATGCTAAAGGAACACAACCCAATCGAAAACTATCAATTTGTACAAATATCTCAAAATTCGGCAAAACCCGAGCCCCGAGCCCACGTCTCAGAATCCGATAAAAATTACATCACAAGAACCCTTATCCTCCCACGAGTCCGTACATACCAAGAACATCAAAATCGGACCACAATTGCCCACTAAAATTGCCAAAAGAAATTTCCAAATCTTTCCTCCCATTTTTCCAAACTTTTTCTACTTTAATTCTTCAAATTACAAGCCTAATACAAACAAAATAGCATAGAAATGACTTTTATAATCCGGGAACTTACCTCCACTGAAGACCCTCAAATTCTTTCTTCAGTTTGCTCACAAATAAGCTCCACCCACATGCAACTATGGAAGAATAACAAAAATTTAGCGGTGTAACTCTTTTATACTGTTCTGCCCATTTAATCTGCACCTGCGGACCTTTCCTCCCACCTGCGGACCCGCACCTACAGTCCCAGGTGCGCACTTGCGAAATCCCACTAACAGACCAAATTCTCGCACTTGCGATCTCTTCTCCGCACCTGCGGCTTCGCAGGCGCGGCCAACTCTTTGCACATGCGAACTCCTCCTGCCTAGCCTCCTTTCGCACATGCGCATGGACCTTCATGCCTGTGGCGTCGCACCTTCAGCTGCCCATCCGCAGGTGCGGCCACACCACTAGCTTTACACCAGCAACCATTTGCTGCAAATTTCCCGAGTTCAAACCCCCGCCAACCATCCGAAATCAATCCAGAGCCCCTCGAGGCCCCAACCAAAGATACCAAAATTCCCCATAGCATCATTAAAACTTAGTCGAGCCTTTGAAACACCAAAATCAACACGAAAACACAAAAATTACATCAAATTCAAACCTATGAACTTTGAAACTTCTAAATCTCGCCAATGATGCCGAAACTAGCCAGAACACATCCGATTGACCTGAAATTTTGCACACATATCCAAAATGAAATTATATACCTTTTCCAGCTTCGGGAATTCCATTCTGACCCCGATAGTCCATTTTCCATGCCGACTGAAAATTTCCAAAAACTAACTTTCGCCAATTCAAGCCTAGTTCTACTCCGGACATTAAAACTACATTCCGAACACATTCCTGAGTCCCAAATCACCTAATGAAGATATCCGAGCCATAAAATCCGTATTCCGAGGTCGTTTACCAATAAGTCAACTGAGAGTTGACTTATTGGTAAACGACCTCGGAATACGGATTTTATGGCTCGNTTCAACTATTAGTCTAATTTAAGAGACTAAGTGCCTCAATTCTCACCATGACCACTCTGAACCCGAACCAACCGACCAACACACACAAATGAAGCTGAATCACATATAATGAAGCAGAAACGGGGGAAACGGGGCTAAAATCTCGGAATGACCGGCCGAGTCGTTACATCCTCCCCCACTTAAACATACGTTCGTCTTTAAACGGGCCAAGAGTTATTCTCGAACACCATCAAATTTCTACGTAGCTTACCATGCACATACCCGGGGGTGATCCCACGTCACCCTATATCATATAGGTCCAATAGCACAACACCGTTGAAATTTCGAAATCCAATCCTGACCCATAAACCTTAGAACCAAATTCCCACTTCTGAAATAGTATACAAGATCAAAATTCCATAACTATAAACTGAACAAGTTTGAACATGCTGAATGAAGTCATATATGCACCCCAGATGAAATCACATAATACACCGCGTGACTCAAACACTCATAGCGATAACTCTTAACCACAATAACTGCTCAGAACACCCCAGTACCGGTACATGACCTCTTATAAAAAATGCCTCTCTCTAACACTTCCATATATTGCCGATGATGAATGAAAAACGTAGAAACTATCAACCATTCGTCCGTTCAGTCAGACATGAAGCTCCCCCTTCCCAAACAGGAATTATAGCAGATTTCTAAGATGACTCCCGATATTTATCCTTCCAACTATGCTGTAGACAATTCTGAAAATATTCATTCTAGGTCCAATGACCTCTTCTCATCCATCATGACCACCCTGATAACATGACACATCGATACAATTCGAAGCCAAAACCTGTGCAACTTGTGCACTTAACATCAACATCCCAATGTAATCAAATTATATAAAATATCCACATGAGAGGACTATCCTGCCATTAACAATTACCATCACCACATCATGCTAACAACCTTGCACACACCGTAAAAATCAAAACACACGAATCCAATACCAAAGGTCATACCCCTACATAACTCCTCTACACTGCGCGATCTCATCCAAACGCTGGTCCACTTGAAATATTTCAAGACACCTTGCCCAAATATCAATAACCATTCGAAATTCGACATCAAGTACTCAAAGTGCATTTCCATAACCACGAGGGAAACCGGACGATACCATGCCACCCAAAACAGAAGGTACATAACCAACGCGTCTCAACCTCACAATACCCAATTACTTACCTTACTCAAATCTAGCTATAAAGCCCAATTAGAAATGCACCATATGTGCATATAACCAATAATCACCACTCCTCGCAACACCAAAGGGTAACTCGTAGATCACTCCAGAACATGAATAAACTTAATCACAATCGAATGGTACATTCCTCAATAATAGAAATTCGGATCCAACAATTCAGGCCCGGTGCAGAACACACACCAATATTAGCCTACCAATAACCCTAATTCAACTTTGGTCACCCACGACAGATAGACAACTTACTAAAAAGTTCACAATGACGGAATCATGGTACATACTAACATCCAACTAGCTCTGCTCGCATCTTCATAGATAAAATAACCTGTTAATGAGAACTCTCAGTCTCGAAGTCCATGAAGCACACGGATTACTATATTTGATCTCAACTCCACCGCTCGAACACATGACACATCCCAAATACTCAATCATTCCACGAGGGATACCCCTATGATTCTTCCGCGTCACCAACGAACCTTGAATATCAACAGTCGATCCAACAAGAGAGCGCCGCAACACCAATAAAGTACCCTTAACTCCACACATGACCTTTCAAAAATGTATACCCTCATCAAGCCACCCCACAGTGATATCATCTACCAAGTCATCTGAAACTGTCCATGCTACCTAAGAAATTTATTTTGACCTTCCTTCCCGAACTGAATCGCAACCTCCAATATGCAAATCTCAACTCTACCCACATACCGCATACACCATGCCATCCCAGGGAAATTATGGGAACTTCTTGATCCCTTACGAGCGACAAGAAACTACGCACCCAACTAGCTAAGAACTTCCATTTGATCTTATTTAGAAGAAAATTCACTACACGTCGCTCGCACCTCATGCCAGAATAAAATATGCACCCTTAACCGAGGTAGAAACCATCAGGAACTATCCGAAATCCCATTTGCGCAACATCAAACCATTAGGACTGAGTCCATCTAACTCAACCAAGTTATGCATGCCACCAAAAATCAAAGAGCATTGCTAAGAAAAACCTGTAAAAAATTGTCACTTTATGAACACCCAAAGAACTAATCGTATCCCTTACCATGCCGATCCGACCTACTACCAAGTTGCCCTATTTACCCAAGTTACTTCTGACTTACCTTCAAATTGATACTTCTCCCTCCTGTAATACCACAATTTTCAACCAGACTCACCACACGCGACCCAAGCACAAAACCATACCATCTAAGGCTCATAAGCCGCCGAATACTCTCTCCAATATCCCCAAAAGCACCACATTCAAAATACTTACCCTGAAGATATTTCTTGCGAATCTAAAGCCATTACCGTCACCTTCCTGATACTTATATGTAGAATCCGTGATGATGTAGAAATACCACAAGTCTTGACACCCTCTAAGATAAATTTGATCACACTGACCAATTAGACAGAATCGACCTGATTCGTTTGCACACTAACATACTAGGAAAGTAATCCACTCACTTGAAGCCACGAGAAAATTCATACACTGCACACACTACACCTTTTACAATTTCCACTAAATCATTCAATAGAACCCAATTACCCAATAGAGTACATTACAACCTATATCGAAGAAATTTCCATTACTCATGTCATTCCCAAACCCCACACCTGCAGGTCATAACTGATTTACCAATACACCTCGAACTGAAACCAACACCATACATAATCGTGCAATTAACTTATCATTAACAGACTCCCCCACTTGGCTCAAAGGCAACGATCGAGACAAAAAATAACTCACAATGCCCATAATAACACCATCCGTCTAACAGCTCAAGTCATCTGCAAATCTCACATTCACCATTGTAACAGTCATGCCAACTTCCACAAGAGATCTAAACTCCAATTACAACATATATCATTTACTGGTAGAAGAGAACTTATTACAGAACTATATAGGGACCACACACCCTAGGACAACCCGCAGGAGATACCCCTGCCCGCTAGCCTCAAACATAATATCTCTCTATACACTTCCGAAGACCATAACTATCACGCAATCGCTACACCCTTCTGCATCTAAACACAAACAATGCCTACCCTCGAGGAATCACAATACACGGTAAAAACCTAAAACTGATGGCAGAACTAACACTGGAGCGGTGGTCTAAGAAATCTTGAGATTCTTGAAGCTCTACCGACACATGTCTGACCACATGGATACCCTCAATAGACACCACGTGTCCCAAAAATGCTACTGAACCGAGCCAAAATTCACACTCGGAGAATTTTTCATAGAGCCTTTCCTCCCTGAATCCTTATAATGCCATCCTCAAATACGGAGTATGCTACTCCTGGATACGCGAATAAGCCAGGACCCCATCAATGAATACAATAACAAAGAGTGCTAATACAGCTGGAATACACCGTTAATCAAATACATGAACGCTACTAGGGAAATGATCAACTCAAAAGAATCACCAGGAACTCATAACCCAACAGAAAGATCCGCTTCACTCCACAACTACACAACATAAGAGGTCTTCCAATACACTCACAACTCGAAGCCATATACCAAATCAAGACAGAAATCAAACATTCAATAGTTCTTGCCACATTTCTAGCCTACCCTTTTGTCACAATGAACAACCTGAATGCAGCTAACCATCAAAATCACACTCACCACGTACCCATCTAGTCACCAATTCTACTCAATAAGAACACAAACGGACATATAAGTCCCCGAAGGCACGGCTCACACAATCGAAACCTCAGCACTCAAGCCACAGAATGAATCCGGCCTCAAGTCCTCCAGACTGGCCCATTACCAATCTGCCAAAATCACATCTCATCTATGGAAGTCACAAGCCGTTGATGCACAGTTGATACCAAACGCTCTCGGGTGCGTTCGAATACATGGAAGAATTCAAGAGTTACGCTCTTGGCTGAAATAAATGGGTTCACACGACAAAAATTCAAGAATGTGATATTTCCTAAGGGTTTCACAGCCTCTCGAAGATAAGTACAGGCGTCTCTGTACCGATCCGCAATACTCTACTAAACCTGCTCATGACCGGTGAGTCCTATCTAACCTAGCGCTCTGATACCAACTTGTCACGACCCCAAATATAAGCAAGTCATGATGGCGCCTATCGTGGAACTAGGCTAGCCAAAACTACACTCAAATAATAATAAGCTTCTAACTTTTCACGATCCCAAATCTAAGCCAGTCGTGATTGCGCCTATCGTTGAACTAGGCCAGCCAAAACTACACTCAAATCATAATAAGCTTCAATTTACAATTTTACTAAAATGATAACCCATAAAGGTTTCCTTTAATATTTATAAAATAGTTAAAGCTATACCAAATATTAAATACAAACCCCCGAGATCCAGGAGTGACTGGTCATGAGCATCTACATAAAATATACAACTCAAAAGAAAATAAATTCTATAATAGTAAGCAAGAGAGAGAGGGACTGTGGACGCATGCAGCTACCTCGCAAACCTCCGAGAAATCACTGGAACAGATACATAGCTCACCCTGCCCTAACACCTGGATCTGCACACAAGGTGCAGGGAGTAATGTGAGTACACCAACTCAGTAGTGATGGAAATAAATCAGGTCTAAACAGCAAGAAACACATAAAATCAATTCATCAATTCACAATAAGCACATCCTTTCTTTCCAACAATGTATACGTTAAAATGATCACGCTTAAAAGCCAATTTCAATAAAAATCATTTGGAAATATACTTTCCAATAGTGTCAACATAACTTTCAAGAAGTTTAGTGTAAAAATGCTGAAAATCATAAAAAGGCCCCTCCGGCAAAACATATTTCATAAGTTTAGAGTGAAAGTGGTAAAATAATAAGTAGCCCCTCGGGATAAAACATGTATCATAATCAGCCACTCGGGCATGCCTCACAGTCACTCATAATCAGCCCCTCGGGCATACCTCACATTCACTCATAATCAGCCCCTCGGGCATACCTCACAGTCACTCATTCCTTCCAATCACTCGTCACTCGGCACTCGGCACTCGCACTCAGTAGGTACATGCGCTCACTGGGGTTGTGTACAGACTCCGGAGGGGCTCCTTCAGCCCAAGTGCTAATATCAAGCCACCTCATGGCGTATCATATCCTCATAAATCAGGCCCTCGACCTCACTCAGTCAGAACCTCTCAAAAGCCCTTGGGTGTATCAGTAAAACGGGTACTCGACCCAAAACATCATTTTATATCTTAAAATAGTGTAGATCAGGCTGAGTTTCGAAAACAGTAAGCACAATGTTACTGAGTGTAAATCATCAATGAACAACGAGGAAATATCAGTAAAAAAAGCCCCCAAGAGGTCTAAACAAGTCGGCATGTGGCCCCAAACATCGTTATAGCCCAAATATAGCAATAATGTTTAGAACACAGTTTAACATATGATTTAGAGTAAAATACGCAGCTCAATAGTTGCCGCGGAGAGGACCAAGTCCAATCAAAAATCAGTGCACGCCACATACTCTTCATCCGACATGGGCGCCATTCTAAAAACAGTGGGAAATATGATTTTTGGGGTTTTATACCCTCGGGACAAGATTTATAACCATTACTTACCTCGACCGGGCCACAACACTAATCCGTGATGCTCTTGCCCCTAAAATTGGCTCCCGATTGCTCCGAATCTAACCAAAACTAGTTTAACATCATCAATATATGCTAAAATAACACAACCCAATCGAAAACTACCAATTTGTACAAAAATCTCAAAATTCGGCCAAACCCGAACCCCGGGCCCACATCTAGGAATCCGATAAAAATTACTTCACAAGAACCCTTATCCTCCCACGAGTTTTTACATACCAAGAACATTCAAAATCGGACCACAATCGCCCACTAAAATTGCCAAAAGAAATTTCAAAATCTTTCTTCCCATTTTCCAAACTTTTTCTACTTTAGTTCTTCAAATTACAAGCCTAATCCGAACAAAATAGCATAGAAACAACTTTTATAATCCGAGAACTTACCTCCACTGAAGACCCTCAAATTCTTTTTTTATTTTTCTCTCAAATAAGCTCGACCCGCATGCAACAATGGAAGAATAACCTAAATTTCGCGGAGGCACTCTTTTATACTGTTCTGCCCAGTTAATCCGCACCTGCGGACCTTTCCTCGCACCTGCGAAATCCCACAAACAGACCAAATTCTCGCACTTGTGATCTATTCTCCGCGCCTGCGAAGCACTTGCAGACTCCTCCTTCCTAGCCTCCTTTCGCACCTGCGCATGGACCTTCGCACCTGCCGTGTCGCACCTGCGGCTGCCCATCCGCAGGTGCGGTAACACCAGTAGCTTTACACCACCAGCCATTTGCTGCAAATTTTCGAAGTTCAAACCCCCGCCAACCATCCGAAATCAATCTCGATCCCCTCGGGGCCCGAACCTAACATACCAAAACACCCCATACAATCATTCAAGCTTAGTCGATCCTTCGAAACACCAATAACAACACGAAAACAACAAAATTATATCAAATTCGAACCTATGAACTTTGAAACTTCTAAATCTCGCCAATGATGCCGAAACCAGCCAAAACACATCCGATTGACCTAAAATTTTGCACACATATCCAAATGACATTACGAACGTGTTCCAACTTCCGAAATTCCATTCTGACCCCGATAGCCTATTTTCCACTGCCGACCGGAAATTGCCAAAAACTAACTTTCGCCAATTCAAGCCTAATTCTACTTCGGACATCAAAAATACAGTCCGAACAGACTCCTGAGTCTCAAATCACCTAACGAAGCTATCCGAGCCATAAAATCCGCATTCCGAGGTCGTTTACCAATAAGTCAACTCTCATTTGACCTTTTCAACTATTAGGCTACGTAAAGAGACTAAGTGCCTCAATTCTCACCATGACCACTCTGAACCCGAACCAACCGACCCAACACTCATAAATGAAGCTGATCACATATAATGAAGCAGAAATGGGGGAAACGGGGCTAAACTCTCGGAACGACCGGCCGAGTCGTTACAACCGAAGATATAAAATTAGTACAAAAAATTAAGGAAAATAAAAAATATTCATGACTTAAACATGCCATTAGAGTCGGATTACTTAATTATAGAAACAAGTGGATGTTTTGAAGGATGGGGAGTAGTCTTAAAAGCGAAACCCAATAAGTATAGTGATAAAAGCACAGAAAAAATATGTGCTTATCAAAGTGGTAAATATAAAGAAAAAGGGAATATGAGTAGTATAGATGCAGAAATATTAGCTGTTCAGATTATATATATTAAACAAATAATAAATATTAATAAGAACTGATTGTGAAGCCATGGTTAAGTTTCACCAAAAGATAGACGAGAAAAATAGAAGTAGAAGAAGATGGTTAAATTTCATTGATCCTATATAAATTTATAACCTCATATTTGAACATATCAAAGGAAAAGATAATAACTTAGCAGATCAGTTAAGTAGGTTAAAAATTACGGTCACCTAATAAATATGTTATACCTTTACAGCATGAGACCAACAACTCTCAAGAATGAAGACAAGGGAAAGGGCGTTCAGGCCTCACCCTCAAATAGATATTTTCAGACAAAGTTAGGTAATCTTCAATTTAAACCACAGTCTCTAGTAGAACAGAATAGTATGGAAAGAATAAATTTAGAAAAACATAACTTAATATTTTTTCCTCTATCGAACTTGTCATTTAGAATCTTAACAGAATGCGTCATAGATAGACCACAAAGGTGTTTGATCGATAATCTATGGATAACATATAATAAAAAAGATACAAAATATTTTATAGCAGCCATAAATGCTTTATGCTAATATTATACAGACAAAAAATCAAGAAAAAAGATTTAATTATTATGTAGTTATACATGGAAAGACAAATGGTATTTTTTAGACATGGTTAGAGGTACTAGATTCTATTAAAGATTTGGAAAACCCCCTTTTAAAAGGCTTTAATGATTTCACTGAAGCATTAGACTATGCACGAGGTGTATTAGTACCAAATTATTATATTTCTCCAGCAAACAAAACCCAGAAAAAATCCCACAATATAATATCCAAAAAGACACAGATAAAATAATTTTTTGTGATCACTGCTCTTCAATGACTGAAGCCTTCAAGAGACTAAACCAGAGGAGTGAAATTTTGACATAAATCAAGACTAATGGAGAAATTGAAGACATTAGAACATAAAATACAAGAGGTAAAATTTGAATTGCTACAATCCTAGACACAAGTCATCCCACATCAGGACCAGGAAATGAGTTCTCCATCTCAAGAAAAAATGGATAAGAAGGGTGTACATTCCCCAATAAATTTAATAAGATCTACTGTATTGGATAGAGATACAACTAGTGTGATTCAAACGGTAGTCGATAAAGAGTTATCAAATCCGTTTATGGCTGTCACTTTGCCAAAAGGTGAAGATGAAGGATTATCGAGCTCATCCAGATGAACTACCCAGAACAATGATACAAGGAGAAGCATTAAAAAAAGAAAGGCATAAGTTCAAAAAAGAAAAAAATGAGAAAATTGAAGTAATAATTAAGCATGCGCTAGAAAAATTCTTCCAAGAAAAAGAAAAGCACGACAAATATATGGTTGAAAATCCTAGTCCAGAAAAATCAGAAGACGAAGACAATAACAAAGATGAAAACCTAAACTATCTGTAACGACCCGACAGGTCATTTCGAGCTCTAGCGCATCGTTTAGCGGTTTGAGGCCGTGCACAACTTTGTTTCAGGTATTATGACCTGTGGGCGTGGTCGGAATTGAATTTCGGAAAGTTTAGAGTTTATTTGGAAAGAAAATCCTCATTTCTGAAGCCTTAAGTTTGAAGAATCAACTAAGATTGAAATTTTGAGTAAACGATCTCCGAATCAGGATTTAAGGGTTCCTGCAGGTCCGTATGATGATTTCGGAATTGGGCGTATGTCCGGATCGGGTTTTGGATAACCCGGGAGCGCTTCGATGCATATTGTGGAAGTCAGCATTTTTGAAGAAATTTCCTAATTTTGGGTCGAAGCACATTTCAGTGTTGTTGATGTCCGTTTGGGATTCCGAGTCTGGGAATAGCTTCACATGGTGATTCTATAGTTGGGAGCGCGATCAGAAGTGAATTTGGATGTCCGGAGGTCATTTTGAAGTCATTTGGCTAAAGATAGAAATTTGAAGGGTTTTGAAGAGTCCGATCAGAAGTGGAAATTTTGATATCGGGGTAGGAATGCGATTCCCAAAGTTGGAGCAGAATCGTAATGTCAAATATGTCTTGTGTGCAAAATTTGGGATCAATCGGACGTGATTTGATAGGTTTCAGCATCGGATATGGAAGTTGGAAATTTCAAAGTTCATAAAGTTGGGATATGGTGCGATTCGTGGTTTCGATGTTGTTCGATGTGATTTGAGTCCTTGAGCAAGTCCGCATTTTATTTTGGAACAGGATGGTATAACTGGACGAGGTGCTGGGGGCCTCGGGTGGATTCCGGGCTGTTAACTGATCAATATTTGAAGTTGAAGAAAGCTGAAGGTTGCTGTCATCTGGTGTGACTGCACCTGTGAGGATTTGGACGCAGGTGCGGAGCGGCAGATGCGGCTATGGCACCGCAGGTGCAAAGGATGGATGGTTTGGCTGGGAGCATAGGTGCGATGGCACTTCCGTACCTGCGAAGACGCAAATGCGGACAGTGGGGCGCAAGTGCAATTTTGGGCTAGAATTGAGGCAGCCGCATATGCGGGAGATTGGTCGCACCTGCGGGAGCGCAGATGCGGAGGTAGGATCACAGGTGCGGAATCGAGGCTGGGCAGAATGTTTTTAAACCGTGAATTTTTGGCCATTTCTTCATTTGTTCTTTGGCTTAGGCGATTTTAGAAGGCTTCAAAGAGAGGATTTCTCCATGGAACATCAAGGTAAGTAACTCCTTCATGCTTCTAAGTTAAATACAAGATTATATGCATGGATTAGGCATAGGAATTGATTGGAAATTTGGAAAATCTTCAAGAAACCTAGAAAATGGAAATTTGGATTTTTAGCCACGAATTGAGCATGAATATTTGAGTAAATTATATAATTGAACTAGTAAAGCTATGGGTAGAATGTATCTTCGAGAAATTTTGGATTCCGGGCACGTGGGCCTGAGGGTATTTTGGTCATTTCATTGAGCGGAATTGGGGCATTATATAATTTGGAATTTGTTGCAAATATTAGAGTACATTTTCATTGGTTTGCCATTATTTGGATAGTTTTGGGGCGATGTGCGTCCGTTGGAGTCATCGGAAGGCCTTGGAAGCCGGTTATGGAATTTCAGAGCGAGGTAAGTCTCCTTTCTAACTTCTTGAGGGGGAATTATCCCCTAGGTGAACTAATTAAGTATGTTTTACTATCTGCGGGGGCTACGTACGCACGAGGTGACGTGAGTTTGTGCTTAGCTATTACTATGCCATGTCCGGGTAACCTAGGACCCACTAGCATGCCTTACTTGTTGTACCTGTGATCTTGTCTGTAATATTAGACTGCTAATATAATCGAAATTGTAACCGAATGACTAAGGAAGATTAGAGTTTATTTTCTTAATCATCTAAAATTGATTATTCTTCGCGGGCAATTGTATTTCCGGATAAGGTTGTATTATTAAACATTAAAAAAACTTGGCAAGTGAATTTCGAAAAAGGATTTAAATACTATTTTGTTGATTTAAAAAGAGAAATTTGTCATTTATTTGGTTACTTATTTTCCCGATGTATTCGGGGTGGACTGTTGATTGTGCATGACTGCATGTGGCCTCTTCACAATTTACATTCCGCGAGCAGTGTGTTATTCCCCCCACTCTCATGGAAGCGGTACGCCATGGCAAGATTGAAAGATATATTATGGTTCAGGCAGTTCGACCCTCGGAAGTGCACAAAGATGATTATTATGATGGCTCTGGCCAGTTGTCCTTATCCCGTATGCGCATGCTGAATTGTTAACAGTTTTTCATGATTCTTGAAGTGATAAGATATTTGGGGGGAAATAAAGAAGAAATTGTGGATTTAAGATATTTGGGGGAAACTAAAGAAGAAATTGTGGATTTATGATATTTGAGGGAAAACGAAGAGCAAATTGTTTATTTAAGATATTTTGGAAAATAATGAGAAAGTGGTAACTATTTGTTTATTTCAAGTATTTACTTGGATTTCAGTGCCTTATATATATGCTTCTTTGCTACCTTTACATGCCTATCGTGTCCATCTTATATTGTTAATTAAGTTGATGGCCCCTAGTGAGTGTCTAATTCGACCACTCATCACTACCTCTCTGAGGTTAGGCGGGCGAATTATTGAGTACACGTTGTTTTTGTACTCATGCTACACTTGTTGTGCATTTTATTGCACAGGTACCTTCATAGCAATGTAGAGGATTCAGAGACTTACGCGAGTTGCATCATCCGGAGGCGATCCGCAATTGACAGTGTCTCTCTTGTACTGTATTTATTACATTATTTTAAATTTCCTTGTCCAATTTGTACTTCAGACAGGCTTTGTAATGATTGTATAGATTCTTAGAAATTCCTCATGTACTTGTGACACCGTGTTCTGGGATGTGTTGGGATATATTTGCCAAAGTGTAATATTTAAACTATTGTTTTACTTGACAGAAAGGAAATGTTTTTTCATAAATGTTAATACAGGAAAATTATTTCAATTAATTAATGATTGGCTTGCCTGACAATGATGTCCGGCGCCATCACGACCTTAGGGATTTTTGGTCGTGACAACATGGTATCAAAGCGCTAGGTTCCCTTAGGTCTCACGAATCATGAGCAAGTCTAGTAGAGTCTTTCGGATCTGTACGAAGACGTCTGTATTTATCTTCGGGAGGCTACATGGCTGTTAACTTCCATTCTTAATTCCTCATCGTGCGATTTGATTCATTTGAGGCTTATGCCTATATTCATTCCTACTCAATCTTACGCGTCGCGAAGCGCTCGCTATGAATCGGGTAATTTGAGGAATTGAAATGGTGCCACGGATGTAATTCAATATGGTTCCATGTGTAATTGGTTGGGGATGTTGTTATGGCCCTGAAAAAGAATGATATGTTGTTTCAGCTCCGTAGCTGTGTTTCTGAGAGCGTTAAGGCTATGGTCAGGTAGTGATGATGCTTGTGATTGGTTATCGTGTGATGTCGATATGATGATAGAATGCTTGCCCGTATGTTTGGGGTGATGAATGGTTTGAGGGGAGGTCTTCTCAAAGTGTGATTTCGAGATTTCTGTATTTTAGTTCCGGCAGAGGCAAGACATTTGGATTATGAAAGGCCCGGTTGGGGTTGATAAAGTAGTAAGACTTGGTGTCTTCAAGTGAGGTGGGATATGCACCTGTGACGTGAAGTCGTCGTCATTGGTCGAATGGAATGTGTTAAGTTTTTCGGTGCTATGGTTTCTTCGGTTGCGTGGGGTCAGAGTATTGAGAAGAAGTATTGAAGAATTCGGCTGGCAGAGGCCATGAGGTGCGGTGGTTCAGTACCAGATAAGTGTTAGTAATGAAGGCAGGTAGAGAAAGATGATCTCCAGAAATCTTGAAGTCGTGGTGATCTGATGGTTTGAGAGCTACAGAGAATGGTTCTGGAGTGAGGCTAGGAGGTGTTCCATTTCTAGGAGGCCAGGTGTAAGAAGCGGAAGTCGAGCAGTCGCAAAGTGGGGGAGCGGCAGCATAGCTTTGAATTTGAAGATATTGTCGCGCATCTAATAGATGTCCATGAGGAGCGGACAGACTAGTAAAGTCAGTAAATGAAGCAGGGCGTAGGATGGGGTATTGAAGTCTCATAGAGCGTCCTTTTTAGCATCGCTGGAAGGTGTCAGTTGGTGATTTCCACAGGTGGGTTATCTCCTGTGAATAGGTTGGCGGTGGCATGGTTGGCAGGTCTCGGTGAGGGGTTCTAGTGGCCATTCGGTAGGAGGAAGAATGTGTGAATGATGCTAGAGAATTTGAGTATTTAGGGAGTGATAGCAAGAAGATTTGGAAGAATTGGACAGATTGGTTGAGCAAGATCGTGTTATCAAAGGAGAAAGGATCTCGGTGGGGTCTAGAGTGGTGCAAGGAGTAGCTTCGGCCTAAGTGGCTGAGTCCCACCATCTGCAGTTGGGTTGCAGGATTGTGTTATCATAGGGTTGCGGATTATCGGCGTGTTGGCAAGTTATTACAGCTAAGGGAAAGGAGTAAAATGGTTATTGTGCGTGGGATTTGATGAATCTGTGCAAAGGTTGGCCTTGTCGGGCCAGGGTTAGTCTCTGGAAGATTCAGAATTTTTCTTAAGACATAGGTGAGTTGTCAGGATAGTGACTCAGTCACGTGCTTCAAGGAAAATGGTGTTCATGTGCTAGAAGATCCTCGGAGTTGATTGTATTCGGGGCCAGTCAGAGTGGGTGACTCTCAATAGCGGTCCTAGTGAGTTCAAAAGTCAAGAATGCGGCGTTTAAGGGTTTCAGGTAGCAGTATGATTGAGAATCGAGCTTTTGCAAAGTAAATTCTGAGAAAAAGGAAGATGGCTGGAATGTTCTATGATATGTTTCAGCATGCAGGATAGTATTGGAGGAGTGAGACAAATAAACTCTGGATTGTAGAAAGATATTCAGGAGGGTATGAGACGGATTGCGGGATTTAGGCAACGTAGTCTCGTGAATCAAGCTCGCTCGGGATGAGTGAGGGTTGAGTTTTCTATGAGTTGAAGGAAGTTGCAATTATCCCTGAAGCAATTGAAGATGATTAAAAGAAAATAGATTTATTAGCCATAGTTAAAATGGCACATTTACGACAGTGATCAGCTCCTTTGATATGATTAAGTTATTCATGTGGTGTGTTCCGGTGTGTGCGGGGCTTGTCGGCCATCGTAATGGATTCCATGTGGGAGCATTTGAGTGCTATGGCCTGTCAGGTATAGGTGGATCCCGAAAGGGTTATAGAGGTATAGACTACTACTTAATGATTTGCATGTTGGGTGATTGTGGGAATTGACTCGTCTGTTGAGATGATACTCTTGAATTGATTTAAGTAAAATGTTTCCATATGATGAAGTGTTCACCCTATAGATGGTTCAGCAGTTATGATGGAATTCTTGCGCTACCTCATATTGGCATGTTAGGTGCCGTAAGCCGTATGTAACTGGGAGTAAGAATCGAGATTACGGTTCGATGTTAATAAGGAATTCATGAGCTCGGAAGAGCAAGAAAAAGAGATTCAAAAGTTTAGAGTAAGCTGGTGTTATCTTCAGTGTCACATGAGATTGATATTTAGTGTTAGAGGCTTTGTACCCTGGTCATGGGTTCTTGATATGTCTTGTTGCCTTGTGTGGAAGGTCGTGGAAGCATGACCGCGAAAAGATTGTATAAGTGTGACATGTAGTCACTTGATGAATTGAAGATTTGGACTGAGTATAAAGAAGTGCAATGGTGTGTATTTGAGAAGTTATGCCTGAGAGGTGTTCAGTTCATTTGGTTGTGGATTGTGGGGTGTTTGTCCCAGCTATGATGGTTGTTCTTGCATATTATGAGAGGAAGTGGGTTAATGTGGACCCAGGTAAAGCTATTAGCCTAGTTTGATGCGAGCAAGGTAGACTCGATGTTTGTGGATGGATTTAGATATGATTATAGGCTCTACGAGCCATGCATGTTCATTTCAGTAGAGCGCTTTTCATGGAAAGGTATTAGAACAACATATGTTGTTCCATCTTCGTCAAATTCATGTGATCTTATGATTTTGCCGTGTGAGTTGTGAAACGGCTTGATAATTTCTGATGAGTTGAGAAATCCATGTAGTGATGATGCTATGTGAGCAAGATAACTCTTGAGATCCAGAGTGTATAGATATATCACACCTCTGTCGTGCTTGAGCTTTTGCACCTCTTAGTCTCCCCAGAATGGTATTATGGACTTAGCGTGCTTGTGGCTGATATTCGGTAATTTGTGTAATAGTGAGCGATTCAGCTCCGTGTATATTTCCTTATGTGAGTTTTATGATGGGATCAGGTGGCACGCCGCCACGGGTATGTTATTTGGATCGGGTTGCACGCCGCAACAGTGTGATGATGAGAAGGGTTAATATGTATTAATTTTTCTTATGTTTTATTTCATATTTTCTGAGAAATGTTCATATTAGTTGCTTCAGTTGAATGGTCCCTTCCTGAGTCATCTCTTACCTATCATGTTCGAGTTATGGCCTATTGGCGCGATGTGGTATCATGTGAGGCTCTTGGTCATTTTTAGGGTGATTTGGTGTTTGAGCAGTTCATACTGAGTGAGACGAGATTATCGGATCAGGGATCAGTGCGATAAGGTTATGTGAAGTGTATATTAAAGATCAAATACCATTATTCAGGTTCATAATGAAGTGATGATTCTAGTCAAGATGAGGTATTCAAGGATTTGTTAACTCTGCAGTTGGATATGAATTTCTGCACATTTCCTCTTTTGTGGTGGTATCGTCAGCATTATAGCAGGATGTATGTATATTTGTTATGAGGTACATCGGGAGCACCAGATTCGTGAAATTTTGGCTATTAAGGTTCAGGGAGTGTCATTGTGGTCACATGATGAGTTATGCGGTGCATGGTGCTAATTCAACAAAGGTATGCGGTCATGTTCTGGCACATCGTGTAGCAGTCGATATGGTGTTTATATGTTGGAAGTAGGCGTGGCAAGGAATTTCAAGCGTTGGAACTAGGTTATGAGCTTATTATATGGATAAAAGAAGAAATCTTCAGATTTGACACGGGCAGGTGCTCGAGGTGTTAAACAGTGATTTCAGGTAACTCCAAAGCAGTTCTTAGTACGTTCGAGTGGGGGGAATATAACAACCCGACCGATCGTTTCAAGCTCTAGCGCGTCGCTCAGCGGTTTGAGGCCGTGAGCAGCTACGTTTCAGGTATTATCACTCGTGGACATGGTCGTAATAGAATTTCGGGAAGTTTAGAGTTGATTTGGAAAGAAAATTCTCATTTCAGAAGCCTTAAGTTGGAAGAATCAACTAAGATTGGAATTTTGAGTAAACGACCCCCGAATCAGGACTTAAGGGTTCTTGCAAGTTTGTATGATGATTTTGGACTTGGGCGTATTTTCGGATCGGGTTTTGGATAACCCGAGCGCGTTTCGATGCATATTGTGGAAGTCAGCATTTTTGAAGAAATTTCCTAAGTTTGGCTCGAAGCGCATTCCAGTGATGTGGATGTCCGTTAGGTATTCCGAGTCTGGGAATAGCTTTGCATGGTGATTCTGGAGTTGGGAGCGTGATCGGAATTGAATTTGGATGTCCGGAGGTCATTTTGAAGTCATTTGGCTAAAGATAGACATTTGAAGGGTTTTGAAAAATCCGACCGGAAGTGGAAATTTTGATATCGTGGTCGGAATGCAATTTTGGAAGTTGGAGAAGGTCCGTAATGTCAAATATGACTTGTGTGCAAAATTTGGGGTCAATCAAACGTGATTTGAGAGGTTTCAACATCGGATGTGGAAGTTGGAGATTTCAATGTTCATAAAGTTAGGATTTGGGTGCGATTCGTGGTTTCAATGTTGTTTGATGTGATTTGAGGCCTCGAGCAAGTCCGCATTTTGTTTTGGAATAGGTTGGTATAATTAGACGGGGCCCCGGGGGCCACAGGTGGATTCCGGGTGGTTAACGGATCAATATTTGAAGTTGAAGAAAGATAAAGGTTGTTGTCATCTAGTGTGACCGCACCTACGAGGATTTGGCTGCAGGTGCGGCTATGGCACCGCAGGTGCGAAGGATGGATGGTCTGGATGGGAGCGCAGGTGCGGGGGCATTTCCGTACCTACAAAGACGCAAATGCGGACAGTGGGGCGTAGGTGCGATTTTGGACTGGAGTTGAGGCAGCCGCAGGTGCGGAAGATTGGTCGCACCTGCGGGAGCGCATGTGCGGAGGTAGGACCGCCGGGCGGAATCGAGGCAGCGCAGAATCTTTTTAACCGTGATTTGTTGGCCATTTCTTCGTTTCTTCTTTGGCTTAGGCGATCTTGGAAGGCTTCAAAGAGAGGATTTCTTCATGCAATGTCAAAGTAAGTAACTCATTCATGCTTCTAAGCTAAATACAAGATTATATGCATTGATTAAGCATGGGAATTGATTGGAAATTTGGAAAATCTTAAAGAAACCTAGAAAATGGAAATTTGGATTTTTAGCAATGAATTGAGCATGAATATTTGAGTAAATTGTATAATTGAACTAGTAAAGCTATGGGTAGACTGTATCTTCGAGAAATTTCGGCATCCGGGCACGTGGGCACGTGGGCTCGAGGGCAATTTGGTCATTTCACTGAGCGGAGTTGTGGCATTATATAATTTGGAATTTGTTTCAAATATTAGAGTATATTTTCATTGGTTTGACGTTATTTGGATAATTTTGGGGCGATGTGCGTCCGTAGGAGTCGTCGGAAGGTCTTGGAAGCCGGTTATGGAATTTCGGAGCGAGGTAAGTCTCCGTTATAACTTCATGAGGGGGAATTGTCCCCATAGGTTAACTAATTAAGTATGTGTTACTATCTGGGGGGGCTACGTACACACGAGGTGACGAGAGTCCGTGCGTAGGTACTACTATGCCATGTCCGGTTAGCCTAGGACCCACTAGTATGCCTTACCTGTTGTACCTGTGATCTTGTCTGTAATATTAGACTGCTAGTATAATCGAAATTATAACCGAATGACTAAGGAAGATTTGAGTTTATTTTCTTAATCATCTAAAAAGAGAATTGATTTTCCTTCACGGGAAATTGTATTTCCGGATAAGGTTGTATTATTAAACATAAAAAAAAATGGCAAGTGAATTTCGAAAAAGGATTTAAATAATATTTTGTGGATTTCAAAAGAGAAATCTATCATTTATTTGGTTATTTGTTTTTCCGACGTATTCGGGGTGGACTGTTGATTGTGCATGACTGCATGTGACCGCTTCAGAATTTACATTCCACGAGCGGAGTGTTATTTCCCCCACTCTCATGGGAGCGGGCCGTACACCATGGCGAGATTGGAATAATATTATGGTTCGGGCCGTTCGACCCTCCGCATTGCACATAGATGATTAATATGATGGCTCATGCCGGTTTCCCTTATCCCGTATGCGCATGCTAAATTGTTAAATGTTTTTCATGATTTTTGAAACGATAAGATATTTGGTGGAAATAAAGAAGAAATTGTGGATTTAAGATATTTGGGGGAAAATAAAGAAAAAAATGCGGATTTATGATGTTTGGGGGAAAACAAAGAGGAAATTATTTATTTAAGATTGGAAAATAATGAGAAAGTGGTAAGTGTTTGTTTATTTTCAGTATTTACTTGGATTTCACTGCCTTATATATATGCTGCTTTGCTACTTTTACATGCCTATCGTGTCCATCTTATACTGTTAATTAAGTTGTTGGCCCCTAGTGAGTGTCTAATTCGACCTCTCGTCACTACCTCTCTGAGGTTAGACGGGCGACTTACTGAGTACACGTTGTTTTTGTACTCATGCTACACTTGCTGTGCATTTTATTGCACATGTACCTTCATAGCAATGTGGAGGATTCGGAGACTTAGGCGAGCTGCATCATCCGGAGGCGATCCGTAGCTGACAGAGTCTCTTTCGTACTGTATTTATTACATTATTTTAAATTTCCTTGTCCAAAAAGATTTGTACTACAGACATGCTTTGTAATGATTGTATAAATTTTTAGAAATTGCTCATGTGCTTGGTGACACCAGGTTCTGGGATGTGTTGGGATATATTTGCTAAAGTGTAATATTTAAACTATTGTTTTACTTGACAAATTTTATTTAGTTAATATGTAATAAAGTGAAAGGAAACGCTTTTTCATAAATGTTAAAACACGAAAATTATTTTAATTAATTAATGATTGGCTAGCCTGACAATGATGTCCGGCGCCATTACGACCTTAGGGATTTTGGGTCGTGACACTATCAAGATGCTCAAGACCCAGATGCTGATTCAGGAATGAGTTTTGACTCAATAGCCCTACACAATCTTGATACGTAGAAAAAGAATTCTTGATACGTATAACTAAATAGGAGAATTAATCCGGATACTGAAGAATCAAATAGTAGTCAGCAATCCTGGGAAGAACAAAACAAAAGAGGAAAAAGAAAAAGTAGCGATAATGCAAGTAAGAATGGCATAAAGTAGTGTTGAAAATACTTTGGGGTCTTTGAAGTGGAAAAAATAATTAAATATTTAAAAAATAAAAAGGAATCTATGCTCAAGCCATGTGACGATGGGGCCCAATGAAGTACCCGACAAGGCTAGAAAAGAAAGATTTCTGAAGATGTTTCAAATCCGCTAAAAAAATCTGTCACGACCCAAAATCTATTAAGGTCGTGATGGCGCGCCAGACAGCACCGTCAGGCAAGCCAATCATTAATTAATTGCAATAAATTCCTGTTTTAACCTTTATGAAAATCGTTACCTTTCACTTTATTACATATTAACTAAATGAAATATGTTAAGTAAATACAATGGTTTAAATATTCCATTTTAGCAAATATATCCCAACACATCCCAGAACCAGGTGTCACAAGTACATTAGCAATTTCTAAGAATTTATACAATCATCACAAAGCTTGTCCGAAATACAAATTTGACAAGGAATCTAAAATGAAAATAAATACAGTATGAGAGAGACTCTGTCAGCTGCAGATCGCCTCCGGGTGATGCAGCTCGCCTATGTCTCCAAATCCGCCACATCGCTATGAAAGTACCTGTGCAATAAAAATGCACAACAAGTGTAGCATGAGTACGAAAACAAAATGTACTCAGTAAGTCGTCCGCCTAACCTCAGAGATGCAGTGACGAGGGGTCGAACTAGACACTCACTAAGGTCCAAAAAATTAATTTAACAAAGTATGATGAACACGGTAGGCATGTAAAGGTAGTAAAGCAGCAAATATATAAGGCACTAAAATCCAAGTAAATACTCGAAGTAAATAAATAGTTACTACTTCCTCATTTTCCCCCAAATATCTTAAATAAATAACTTCTTCTTTGTTTTCCCCCAAATATCTTAAATAAACAATTACTTCTTTATTTTCCCCTAAATATCTTATCACTTCAAAATCCATGAAAAACATTTAGCAGTTTAGCATGCGCATACGGAATAAGGACAACCGTCCTGAGCCATCATAATAATCATCTAAGTGCACTGCCGAGGGTCGAACGGCCCATACCATAAGTGCACCTTTTAATAAAATAATCACGTCTATGCACTGCCGAGGGTTGAACGGCCCGAACCATAAGTGCATCTTTCAATAAAAATAATCATATCTATGCATTGCCGAGGGTCGAACAACCCGAACCATAAGTGCATCTTTCAATTTGTCACGGCGTACGGCCCGCTCCCATGAGAGTGAGGGAAATAACACTATGCTCGCGGAATTTAAATTGCAAAGCGGTCACATGCAGTCATGCACAATCAACAGTCCACCCCGACTACATCGGAAAACAAATACTCAAGAAAATGACAATTTCTCTTTTAAAAATCACAAAATAGTATTTAAATCTTTTCTCGAAATTCATTTGCCAAGTTTAATAAAATTCAATAATATAACCTTATCCGCAATACAATTATTCATGGAGGAAATCAATTCTCTTTCTAGATGATTAAGAAAATGAATTCTCTCTTCTTAACATATTCAATTACGATTTCGATTATATTAGCAGTATAATATTACAGACAAGTTCACATGTACAATAGGTAAGGCATGCTAGTGGGTCCTAGACTACCCGGACATGGAATAATAGTAGCTACGCACGGACCCCCGTCACCTCGTGCGTATGTTACCCCCGGAGATAGTAGCACATACTTAATTAATTCACCTAGGGGGACAATTACCCCTCACAAAGTTAGAAAGGAGACTTACCTCGCTCTGAAGTCCCATAACCGGCTTCCAAGCCCTTCCAATGACTCCAATGGATGCACAACTCCCCAAAACTACCAAATAACGGCAAAGCAATGAAAATTCATCCTAATACTTGCAACAAATTCAAATTATATACTTTCCCAACTCCACTCGGTGAATTGACCAAAATGCCCTCGGGACCACGTGCCCGGAATACGAAACTTCTCGAAGACATATTCTACCCATAGCTCTACTAGTTCAAATATACAATTTACTCTAAATTCCATTCTCAAATTCGTGGTTAAAATCCAAATACAAATTTTCTAGATTTCTTCAAGATTTCCTAATTTTCCTACAAATTCTCATGTATAATTCCATGTAATAACTTTGGATATAACTTAGAAACATGAAAGAATTACTTACCTATCATTTCATGAAGAAAATCCTCCTTTCAAGCCTCCCAAAATCGCCCATGCCAAGATGAAATAGTGAGGAAATGGCCAAAAATCACGGTTTTAAAACATTCTGCCAAGGCCATTTCTCACACATGCGATCCATCTCTCGCACCTGCGAGTCCACATGTGCGACAAAAAATTCCGCACCTGCGGCCTTTCCTTAACTCCAGCCAAATTCGCATTTGCGCCCCATAGCCCACATCTGCGACTTAGCAGGTGCAAAAATACCATCGCACCTGCGCTCCCAGCCAGACCACCACTTCTTCGCACCTGCGGCCAAAGCCTCGCAGGTGCGGTCACACCAGATGACTGCAATTCCATCTCCTCTTCTAACTTCAAATATCGGTCCGTTAACCACTCGGAATCAACCCGAGGCCCCCCGGGACCCCGTCCAATTATACCAACCTGTTCCAAAACATAATGTGGACTTGCTCGAGGCCTCAAATCACATCAAACAACATCGAAACCACGAATCACTCCCAAATCCCAACTTTCTGAACTTCGAAATTTCCAACTTCTACATCCGAGCCGAAACCTACCAAATCACGTTCGATTGATCCAAAATTTTGCACACAAGTCATATTCAATATTACGGACCTGCTCCAACGTTCGGAATCACATTTCAACCCTAATATCAAAATTTCTACTTCCAGTCGGATTTCTCAAAACCTTCAAATTTCTATCTTTAGCCAAATGACTTCAGAATGACCTACGGACATCCGAATTCACTTACGATCGCGCTCCCAACTCAAGAATCACCATAAAAAGCTATTCCTAGACTCAGAATCCCAAACGGACATCAAGATCACTAAAATGCGCTTCAAGCCAAGCTTAGGAAATTCCTTCAAAAATGCTGACTTCCACAATATATGCCGAAACGCTCCCCGGACCTACGCCCAAGTCCGAAATCATCATACGAACTTGCAAGAACCTTCAAATCCTGATTGCTAGGTCGTTTATTCAAAATTCCAATCTTATTCCATTTCTCCAACTTAAGGCTTCTGAAATGAGAATATTCTTTCCAAAGTAACTCTAAACTTCCCGAAATTCAATTCCAACCACGCCTACAAGTCATAATACCGTAAACGGAGTTGTTCATGACCCCAAACTGCTGAACGACGCGCTAGAGATCAAAATGACCGGTTGGCTCGTTATAAATTCGCTTCAAAGACTTGACTACGTAAAGAGAAAGAATGAAGAAGGAAGACACAACAACAATAACAACATCCAAAACATCTCTCTCAAGAAAAAGCTCCACTACCCCCTTCCTCCTTTCATCACCCAACATCCAAAAACCTTGTATTATACCACCTATCTAAATTATGTATTCCTTTGTAGTTCCTATATCAAGGTTGTAAAATAAATAAAATCTTATGCTTCAGAGTGCAAGTTTTTAATTCTCAAGTTCAGTAAAGTTTTTTGATTTTATCGAAAGGGAAATCCCTCTCCTATAAACATGTAATTATTGTTTTTAACTAAATTATGTTTCTGGATATTACCTCTTTTTTTGCAGCTTTATGTTTATATATGTATTTATGTTAGCGTGTGAATATTCTAAAAATCACTCTTAGTATATGTCACGACCCAAAAATCTATTAAGGTCGTGATGGCGCCAGACACCATCGTCAGGGAAGCCAATCATTAATTAGTTAAAATAAATTCTTGTTTTAACATTTTGGAAATCATTACCTTTAACTTATTACGTAATAACTAAACAAATTCCGTTGAGTAAATACAACAGTTTAATATTCCATTTTTATAAAATACATCCCATACACATCCCAGAACCCGATGTCACAAGTGCATGAGCAATTTCTAAGAATTTATACAATCATTACAAAGCTCGTCTAAGATACAAATTGGACAATAGAATTTAAAACAAAATGGATACAATACGAGGGAGACTCTGTCAGCTGCGGATCGCCTCCGGATGATACAGCTCGCCTAAAGCTCCAAACCAGCCACATTGTTGTGAAAGTACATGTGCAATAAAAATGCACAACAAGTGTAGCATGAGTACGAAAACAACGTGTACTCAGTAAGTGTCCCGCTTAACCTCAGAGCGGTAGTGACGAGAGGTCGAATTAGACACTTGCTAGAGGTCAATTTAGTATAATCAAGCGTGACACTAAGCATGAATGTCATAGGCAATTTATTTAAATATCAGGGATACAGAATATTAGTTCTTCTTATATTTAACACTTTAACACCTTTGTCATTTCAGTTGAAAATTTAAATAATAATCAAGGATAAGAAACATAAAACTTATTTCACATTTCACACATCAATTCTTCTTCCTTTTAACTGGCAATTAAGAATTTCCTTAGGCCGATAAACATGTATTGTAACGACCCTACCGGTGGTTTTGCGTATCAGGACCCCATTCACCGAAATGAGACTTCCTGCAGCGGCTTATATGATTTATGACTTGTGGGAATGGGTGGTTCGGGATTCGGAAGCGTTGAGAGTGGTAGAGGAACATTTGGTTCCCTAAGGTTGGCCTTTAAGGCCACGTTTGACTGCGGTAAACTTTTTGAGTAACCGAACTAGGAATCGAGTTTCGATGGATCCGGTAGCTTCGTATGTTAATTTCAGACTTGGGTGTATGTTCGGAATGGATTTTGGATGACCCGAGGGCGTTACAGCGCCCAATATCGAAATTAGAGTTTCCTTAAGTTTGAAATTTGGTTTGGAACGTGTTTTGGTGTTATCAAGGTTGGAACGTAATTTTGAGACCGAGAATAGTTCTATTATGTCATTTATGACTTGCCTGCAAAATTTGGTGTCATTCCGAGTAGTATAGGTCGGTTCGGCGCTTTGTTAGCGAATTCTAGAAACATAAAGTTCCTAAGTTTGATTCTAGGGGTTTTGAGGTGTGATTTTGAGTTTTAGCATTGTTACGGGTGTTCCGAAGGCTCGAGCGAGTTTGTATTATGATTTGGGACTTGTTGGTATATTTGGACGGGGGCTCGGGTGGACCCAGGTGTCTCTCGGGCACCAAACGAGGCCAAAAACTAGCTGATGCAGTTGTGGGTGCACCTGATCTGGTGTGACCGCATGTGCGGTTTCCCAGTCGCAGGTGCGGCCGCTCCTGTGGTCCCAGCCTCGCAAGTGCGACCCCAGGTGGGATTCCCCGTTGTCGCAGGTGCGGGCCTTACCCCGCAGGTGCGGACTCCCGTCTGCAGGTGCGAGCCTAGGCCCTTGTCCCATTTCCCGCAGGTGCGAGCTATTGCTCGGAGGTGCGGTCCTTGAGCCGCAAGTGCGGAACTACTGAAGGCAGTGTTTTCTTTTAAACACGGGAAAGGTTCATTTTATCCATTTTTTCTTCCACCATTGTCGACTTAGGGAGCTTGGGAAAGGGCCAATCCACCTAGCTACTGAAAGATAAGTGATTTCTACTCTAATATTAGTTTAATACATTAAATTCTAGGTAGATTAACCTCCTAATTAGTTGAAAATCATGGGTTAGAATGAAACCTAGGTTTTATGAAAATTGGGAAAATTACCAAGAAATTTGCCATGGAATCATACAAAAACTATATATTAATGATCCTTAGGTTACCGGTTAAGTGTTTCCTTCGAAAATTTCCGGAATTCGAGTACGTGGCCCGGAGGTGTATTTTGAGATATTGCAAAGTAGGCTAAATTGGTTAGCTAAATAGGGAAATTCCATACTTTTGAGCATGAATTGATGTATTTATGTAACATTTGGCTAGTTTCAAGTCCTTGGGTGACGTGTTTGGAGTTTTGGGCGCGTTCTTGACCCGGAGAGTAAGTTCGACACAAGGTGAGTCTCCTTTCTAACCTTGTAAGAGGGAATTGTACCCATAGGTGATTATAAATAATTGCATGTCCTTATTTGCGGGGGCTACGCACGCACGAAGTGACTTAGCTACTACTATGTTATGTTGGGTAGTTATAGGACTCACGAGCATGCTTATATGTGCCTTATGTGTATTCCTAAACGCATTTTGAGTTGCTTATTATCCTTGAATTGGCATGAGAATATTAGGAAGTTGAGTTCCATATTATATTGCTTCAGTTCTTGCCTTAAAGTATAATCTCTATTAACTCCTTAATATTGATAATCTTATGTATGTATGTGGCACCCGCGTCACACGTATGATTCGTCAGCGAAATAGCCCTGCTATTATGTCAACTGCGTCGCATGTTCGATTCACAGCGGGGTAATAGATGTATCTATGGTTCGAGCCACTCGACCCTCGGCAGTTCACTTTTATTTTCGCGACGCTTCGGCCGTGCGTTTCCGACCTATTATGTGCTATATGATTTACTGGGAATTTGTTGTAATTGTATAAACTGTTTCATGCGAAAAAAGGGAATTTAGTACATTATATGCTAGTGAAATTTGACATGCAAAGGTAATTACCACTATACTTGATATTTCATATCTTTGTGATTACTACGACTGTTATGCCTGCCTAGTTCCTATTAAATTATGTTATTTAAAAATGTTGACCCTAGTAAGTGTCACATCTACCTCTCGTCACTACTTCTTCGAGATTAGGCGGGATACTCACTAGGTACATATTTATTTATGTACTCATGCTACGCTTATGTACTTAATTGTACATGCTCTAAGGCAGGTGCATCTGGGTATTCATCCGGCGCTCGTCCCTGACGTATAGCGAGCGTGGATTTCTCGGTGAGGTGCTTTCCTTGACGCTTATATCAGGCAACACCCTGGAGTTCCTCTTTTCTTTTATTATGTCTGTACTATTTCTTCAGACAGTAGGGCAAACTTGTACTTTCTTTTGCATACTAGTTTCTATTAGATACTCGTAGACCTATGACGCCAGTTCTTGGCATGCACACGTAGTGGATATTCTATTCTTTTGGGTTGTAATGATGGTGGTGATTACTATATTTATTTCTCACTTTGGTCGTTTAAGTCACGAATTTACTTCAAATTTATGTTTTTGAATGAAAAACTTCTTAATTTTGGTGAATCATTTTATGAATTAAAAAGGGATCACTAGTAAATTGAAGTTGGCTTGCCGAACATCGAAGTTGGGTGCCATCATGACCTAAATTGGGATTTGGGTCGTGACATGTATAAATCACAGGAAATATGCATAAATTATCATGTGCAAGAAATGTCGAGGGTCGAACGGCGCGGACCAACAATAATAAATTATGCACTGCCGAAGGGTCGAACAGCTCGAACCATAGATGCATCTATTTTCCCCGCTCACGAATCGATCATGCGACACAGTCAACATAATAATAATAAGGCTAACCTGCTCGCGAATCATACGTGCGACTCAGGTGCTCATCTGTACACATATTCACATAATAAATCTGCATTTTTATCAAGAAAGCGGTTACTCAGGAAAGTGGTAAAATTCTTATTAAAGGAACACGAAAAATAGCATTTAAATCATTGTTTTGAAACTCATTTTCCGATTTAAATAATATTATTCGATACTATAACCTTATCAGGTATACAATTATCCATGGAGGAAATCAATTCTCTTTCTAAATGATTAAGAAAATGAACTCTAGTCTCCTTAGGTATTCAATTTCTATTTTGATCATATTAGCGGTCTAATATTACTGGCAAGATCACAGGTACAACAGTAAGGCATACTTGTGGGTCCTAGACTACCCAAACATAAGCATATTAGTAGCTACACACGGACTCCGATCACCTCGTGCGTACGTATCCCTCGAAGATAATAGCACATATTTAATTAGTTCACCTAGGGGGACAATTTTCCCTCACAAAGTTAGAAAGGAGACTTACCTCGCTCCGAAATTCCATAACCGGCTTCAGAGCCCTTCTGACGACTCCAATGGATGAACAACGCCATAAAACTACCAAATAACGGGCAAGCAATGAAAATTCATTCTAATACTCGAAAAAAAAATCAAATTATATACTTTCCCAACTCCGCTCAGTGAATTGAACAAAATTCCCTCGGGCCCACGTGCCCAAATTCAAAAATTTCTCGAAGATATACCCTACCCATAGTATTACTAACTCCAATATACAATTTACTCTAAATTCCATGCTCAAATTTGTGGTATGAATCAAAAATAATATTTCTAGGTTTTCTTCCAAAAATCCCATTTCCCTACTAATTTTCATGTTCAAATTCATGTATAATCCTTGTTTCTAACTCAAAAATTGGAGGAATTTACTTACCTTGTAATTCATGATGAAAATCCCCCTTTGAAGCCTTCCAAACTCGTCCACACAAAGTGAAAAATGAATAAATGGACAAGAAATCCCAGTTTTTAAAGATTCTGCGCAGGCCTATTTTCGCACCTGCGATCCACTTCTCGCACATGCGCTTCCACAGGTGCGCCCAAGCTTCCGCACCTGCGACTTCCTCAACCCCAGCCAAGCTTCGCACCTGCGCCACCCTGTTCGCATCTGTGCCTTCACAAGTGCGGAATTTGCATCGTAGCTGCGCTCCCAGCCAAGCCAGCCAAATATGGCACATGCGGCGCCCAAGCCGTACCTGCGGCCCAAGCCTCGTAGGTGCGGTCACACCAGATGACAACAACCTTAGCATTCTCAACTTCAAATATTTATCCGTTAACCACCCGGAATCCACCCGGGGCCCTCGGGACCCCGTCCAATTACACCAACCTATTCCAAAACATAATGCGGACTTGCTCGAGGCCTCAAATCACATCAAACAATGGCGAAATCACGAATCGCACCAAAAATTCAAACTTTATGAACTTGAAATTCCATACTTACACATCCGATGCCGAAACCTATCAAATCACGCCGGATTAACCCCAAATTTTTCACACAAGTCATATTCAAAATTACTAACCTACTCCAACTTCCAGAATCGCATTCCGACCCTGATATCAAAATTTCCACTTCCGGCCGGATTTCTCGACAACCTTCAAATTTCTATCTTTAGCCAAATGACTTCAAAATACCCTACAGACATCCGAATTCACTTCCGATCGCGCTCCCAACTTCAGAATCACCATACGGAGATATTCCCAGGCTCGGAATTCCAAACGGACATCAATAAAACTGAAATGCCTTACAGCCCAAACTTATGAAATTCTTCTAAATTTCTATCTTCCATAATACACACCGAAACGCTTTAGGGATATCCAAAACCCGATTCGGACACACGCCCAAGTCCGAAATCATCATACGAACCTGCAGGAAACTTCAAATCCTGATTCAGAGTTCGTTTACTCCAAATTCTAATCTTAGTCACTTTTTCCAACTTAAGGCTTCTGAAATAACAATTTTCTTTCCAATTTGACTCCGAACTTCCCGAAATTCAACTCCGACCATGCCTACGAGTCATAATACCTGAAATGGAGCTGCTCATGACTTCAAACCGCATAACGACACGCTAGAGCTCAAAACGACCGGTCGAGTCATTACATTCTCCCCCACTTAAACAGACGTTCGTCCTCGAACATGCTATGAACTGTCTGGAGTTTTCTAAAATCAATATTTAACACCTCGAGCACCTGCCCGTGCTACCACCACCCAGTTGGGTACATTAGCTTGATTAAATCTGAAGATTTCTTCTTTTATCCATATGATAAGCTCAGAATCAAATTCCAATACATGAAATTCTCGGCCAGGCCTAGTTCCAATATATGAACACCGTATCAACTACCACACGATATACCAGAACATGAATGCATACCTTTGCTGAATTAACACCATGCACCACATAATTCATCATCTAACCACAATGACATTCAATGTACCTTAACAGCAAAAATTCTACGAATCTGATGCTCCCAATGCACCTTACAATATATTTACATAAATCTTTCTATAATGCTGGCGATACCACCACAACAGAGGAGATGTGTAGAAGTTCATAACCAACTGCAGAGTTAACCAAACATTGAATCTTTCCTCTTGACTTAGATCATCATCTCATTACAAACCAATAAGGGTAACGGTCCTTTAATGTATTTCACACAATCTTATCGCACTAATCCGTGATCCAATAACCTCGTCTCACCCAGTATGAACTGTTCAGACAACAAATCACCCCAAAAATGACCAACAATCTCACATGATACCACAACGCGCCAACAGGCCATAACTCGAACATGATACATAAAGGAATGACTGAGGAAGGGACTACTCGACTCACACAACTAATATGAGCTGTCTCAGAAAATAGGAAGTAAAACACAAGAAAATAAATATAGGAACCTGACTCATCATCACACTGTTGCTGCGTGCAACCCGATCCAAATAACATACCCGTGGCGACGTGCCACCCGATCTACACATAAAATTCACATAAGGAAATATTCACAGAGCTGAATTGCTCACTGCTACAATTTACTGAATATCGGTCACAAGCACGCTAAGTGCATAATATCATCATGGGGAGACTGATAAAGCTGTATGCTACAAAACTTAAGCACAACTGAGGTGCAATATATATATATATATATATATATATATATATATATATATATATATATATATATATATACACACACACACATACTCTAGATCTCAAGAGCTATCCTGCTCGCATAACATTATCACTACGGGGGACCTCAACACATAAGAAATTATCAAGCCATTTCACAACTCACATGACACATCATAATATCACATGAATTTGACGAAGACGGAACAATCACCTGATATTCCAACACCCCTCCTTGAGGTGCGCTATACTGAAATGAACACATCTGACTCGCATGAAGCCCAAAATCTTGTTTAAATACATTCATACACTTCAAGCCGATTCTGCTTGCAATGAACCAGGATGATAGCCTTACCTGGGTCTATATTAACCGACTTCCTCTCATAATACACAAGAACAACCATCATAGCCGGGAAAAACACCCCACGATCTACAACCGAATGAACCAAACGCCTTCGAGTCGTAATTCTCAAATAAGCAATATTACACTTCTTTATACTCAGTCCAAATCTTCAATCCATTAAGTGACTACATGACACACTTATACAATCTTCCCGTGGTCACGCTCCTACGACCTTTCGCACAAGGTAGCAAGTCTGCACATACACCACTGGCCACACTAACGCTGTAAAACAAATCAAGAACCCATAACCAGGGTACAAAGCCTCTTCAACCGAATATCGATTCCAGGTGACAGTGAAGATAACACAATCTTACTCTGGACTTTCAAATCACTTTTTCTTGCTCATTCGAGCTCATGACATCCTTTCTAACACCGAACTGCAATCTCGATTCTTACTCCCAGTTACACACTGTTTACTGCACCTAACATGCCAATATGAAATTGCGCAAGAATTCCATCATAGCTCCTGAACCACTAATAGGGTGAACACTTCATCATATAGAAACCTTTTACTTACCTCAATTCAAGAGAACCATAACAATACTTGAGTGAATTCTCACAATCACCCAACATGCCAATCCTTAGGTAGTGATCTGAACCACCATAAACCTTCCGGGACCCGCCTACACCTGACAAGCCATAGAACTCGAATGCTCCCACATGAAATCTATTATGATGGCTGACAAGCCTCACACACATCTGCACAAACCATACACATAACTCAATCACACCGAAGGAACTGATCATTGCCGTAAGTGCGCCATTTCAACCGTGACTAACCACTATATCTTCTTTTGATCATCTTTGATTCCCTCAGGAATAATAGTAACTTCTTTCAACTCATAGCAAACTCAATCCTCACTCATTCCGAGTGACCTTGATTCACGAGACCATGCTGCCTAAATCCCGCTACCCGTCTCATACCTTCCTAATTATATTTCTACAACCCGGAGATTATTTCTTTCACTCCTCCAATACTATACTGCACGCTGAAAATAACATAGAACACTTCAATTATTTTCCCTTTCTCAGAAATTATACTGCAAAAGCTCGACTTTTAATCATACTGCTGCCTGAAACCCTTAAACACCGCGTTCTTAACTTCCGAATTTATTAGGACCACTATTGAGAGTCACCCACTCTGATTGGCCCAGAATACAATCAACTCCAAGTCTCTTCTAGCACCTGAACACCCTTTTCAATGAAACACGTGACTGAGTCACTACCCTTGCAACTCACCAATTCCTTAAGCATAAATTCTACATCTTTCCAAGCCTAACCCTGGTCCAGTAGGACCCACTTTTGCACACATTCATCAAATCCCACGCACGATCACCATTTTACTCCTTTCCCCTTAGCTGAAATAACTTGCCAACACGCCGAAAATCCTCAACCCCATGGTAACACAATCTTACAACCCAACTGCAGGTGGTGAGACTCCCCCACTTAGCCCCAAGCTACTCCGTGCACCACTCTAGACCCTGCTGAGATCCTTTCTCCTTTGTTAACATGATTTTTCTTAACCAAT
>ML325689.1:0-39413 GCA_005239505.1 Nicotiana paniculata
TTCAATTTCTATATTACTTGTCGACCACGTACACTTGCGTGTGCATTGGGAAATCAACCAACACGGTTCCGGCTCCTTACCAAGGCGTCCGGCATGGACCATGGCAGGCGATAATACATGCATGACTGACGGAATTCCAGTTTAATAGTCATAAATTTCCAAAAAATGTAACTTGATAATTTCAAAGCGTTGGTTTTGGTTCCTTGGGTCATATTTGATATCCCGAACAAATATCATGTGATCCGGTACCGGCCTCGTACCAAGGCGTCCGGGCTGGACCATAGCAGGCAATAATACAGGCACGGCTGGCGGAATTCCAGTTTAATTGCCATAGAGTGCCAAAAAATGTAACTTAATCATTTCGAAGTGTTGGTTATGGTTCCTTGGATCGTATTTTATGTCCCGGAGAAATGCCCTGGGATCGCGTACAGGCTCCGTACCAAGGCGTTCGGCCTGGACCATGGCAGGCGATTATACAGGCACGACTGGCGAAATTCAAGTTTAATTGCCATAAAATGCCAAAAAAGTAACTTGATCATTTCGAAGCGTTGGTTATGGTTCCTTGGGTCATATTTTATGTCCCGGACAAATATCATGGGATTCGGTACCGGCTCCGTACCAAGGCGTCCGACCTGGATCATGCTAGGCGATAATACAGGCACGACTGGCGGAATTCCAATTTAATTGCCATATAATGCCAAAAATGTAACTTGATCATTTCGATGCCTTGGTTAATGTTCCTTGGGTCATATTTATGTCCTGGAAAAATATAATGGAATGCGGTACCGGCTCCGTACCAAGGCGTCCGGCCTGGACCATGGCAGGCGATAATACATGCACGACTGGCGGAATTCCAGTTTAATTGCCATAAAATGCCAAAAAATGTAAGTTGATCATTTTGAAGCGTTGGTTATGGTTCCTTGGGTCGTATTTGATGTCGTGGAGAAATATCATGTGATCCGGTACCGGCTCCATACCAAGTCATCCGGCCTGGACCATGGCAGGCGATATTACATGCACGACTGACGGAATTCTAGTTTTATTGTCATAAAATGCCAAAAAATGGAAATTGATAATTTCGAAGCGTTGGTTATGGTTCCTTGGGTCATATTTGATATCCCGGACAAATATCATGCGATCCAGTACCAGCTCCACACCAAGGCGTCCGGCCTGGACCATAGCAAGCAATAATACAGGCACGACTGGCGGAATTCCAGTCTAATTACCATAGAAGTCCAAAAAATGTAACTTGATCATTTCGAAGTGCTTTTTATGGTTCCTTGGGTCGTATTTTATGTCCCGGAGAAATATCATGTGATCGGGTACCGGCTCCGTGCCAAGGCGTCCGGCCTGGACCATAGCAGGCGATTATACAGGCACGACTAGCCGAATTCCAGTTTAATTGCCATAAAATGCCAAAAAATGTAACTTGATCATTTTGAAGCGTTGGTTATGGTTCCTTGGGTCATATTTAATGTCCCGGAAAAGTATCATGCGGCCCGGTACCGGCTTCGTACCAAGGTGTCCGGCCTGGACCATGGCTGGCAATAATACAGGTACGACTGGCGAAATTCTAGTTTAATTGCCATAAAATGCCAAAAAATGTAACTTTATCATTTTGAAGTGTTAGTTATGGTCCCTTGGGTAATATTTGATATCCCGGACAAATATCATGCGATCCGGTACCGTCTCCATACCAAGGCGTCCGGCAAGGACCATGGTAGGCGATAATACATGCACGACTGACGGAATTCCAATTTAATTATCATAAAATGCAAAAAAAAAAGTAACTTGATAATTTTGAAGCGTTGGTTATGGTTCCTTGGGTCATATTTGACATCCCGGACAAATATCATGTGATCCGGTACTGGCTCCGTACCAAGGCGTCTGGCCTGGACCATGGCAGGCGATAATACAGGCACGAGTGTCCGTATTCGTGTTTAATTGCAATAAAATGGAAAAAAATGTAACTTGATTATTTAAAAGTTTTAGTTATGGTTCCTTGGGTCATATTTTATATCCCGGACAAATATCATGTGATCCGGTACGGAATCTGTACCAAGGCATCCGTCCTGGACCATGGAAGATGATAATACATGCACGACTGACGGAATTCCAGTTTAATTGCCATAAAATGCCAAAAAATGTAACTTGATAATTTCAAAGCGTTGGTTATGGTTCCTTGGGTCGTATTTGATGTCCTGAAAAATATCATTTGATCCGGTAACAGCTCCGTACGGCGTCCGACCTGGACCATGGCAGGCGATAGTACAGGGACGACTGGCGGAATTCCAGTTTAATTGCCATAAAATTCCAAAAAATGTAACTTGATCATTTCGAAGCGTTGGTTATGGTTCCATGTGTCATATTTGATGTCTCGGAAAAATATCATGAGATTCGGTACCGGCTCCGTAACAAGGAGTCCAACCTAGACCACGGCAGGCGATAATAGAGGCATGACTGGCGCAATTCCAGTTTAATTGCCATAAAATGGCAAAAAATGTAACTTGATCATTTCAAAGTTTTGGTTATGGTTCCTTGGGTCATATTTAATGTACCGAACTAATATCATGTGATTCGGTACTGGCTACGTACCACGGCGTCTGGCCTGGACCATGGCAGGCAATAATACAGGCACGACTTGCGGAATTCCAGTTTAATTGCCATTAAATGCCAAAAAATGTAACTTGATCATTTCAAAGCGATTTTTATGGTTCCTTGGGTCGTATTTGATGTCCCAGAAAAATATCATGCGATGCGTACCGGCTCCGTACCAAGGCATCCGGCCTGGACCATGGCAGGCGATAATATAGGCACGACTGGCACAATGCCAGTTTAATTGCCATAAAATGCAAAAAAATGTAACTTGATCATTTCGAAGAGTTGGTTATTGTTCCTTCGGTTGTATTTGATGTCCCGGTAAAATATCATGTGATTCGGTACCGTCTACGTACGAAGGCATTCGGCCTGGACCATGGAAGGCGATAATGCAGGCACGACTTGGCGGAATTCTAGTTTAATTGCCATAAAATGCCAAAAAATGTAACTTTATCCTTTCGAAGAGTTGGTTATGGTTTCTTGGGTTGTATTTTATGTCCCGGACAAATATCACGTGATCCAGTACCGGATCCATACCAAGGCGTCCGGCCTGGACCATGGATGGCAATAATACAAGCACGACTAGCTGAATTCCAGTTTAATTGCCATAAAATGCCAACTAATGTAATTTGATCATTTCGAAGTTTTGGTTATGGTTCCTTGGGTCATATTTGATGTCCCGGACAAATATCATGTGATTCGGTACCGGCTACGTACCACAGCGTCCGCCCTGGACCATGGCAGACGATAATACATGCACGACTTGGCGGAATTCTAGTTTAATTGCCATAAAATGCCAACTAATGTAATTTGATCATTTCGAAGTTTTGGTTATGGTTCCTTGGGTCATATTTGATGTCCCGGACAAATATCATGTGATTCGGTACCGGCTACGTACCACAGCGTCCGCCCTGGACCATGGCAGACGATAATACATGCACGACTTGGCGGAATTCAAGTTTAATTGCCAGAATATGCCAAAAAATATAAGTTGATCATTTCGAAGAGTTGGTTATGGTTCCTTGGGTTGTATTTGATTTCTTAGAAAATATCATGTGATCCGGTACCGGCTCCATACCAAGGCGTCCGACCTGGACCATGGATGGCGATAATACATGCACGACTGCCGGAATTACAGATTAGTTGCCATAAAATGCCAAAACATGTAACTTGATCATTTCGAAGCGTTGGTTATGGTTCATTGGGTCATATTTAATTTCCCAGACAAATATCATGCGACCCGGTAACGGCCACGTACCAAGGTGTCCGACATGGAACATGTCAGGCGATAATACATGTACGGCTGGCGGAATTCCAGTTTAATTGCCATAAAATTCCAAAAAAATGTAACTAGATCATTTCGAAGCGTTAGTTATGGTTCCTTCGGTAATATTTGATATCCCAGACAAATATCATGCGATCCGATACCGGCTCCATACCAAGGCGTCCGGCCTGGAGAATGGCACGCGATAATACATGCACGACTGACGGAATTTCAGTTTAATTGCCATAAAATGCCAAAAAAATTAACTTGATCATTTCGAAGAGTTGGTTATGGTTCCATGAGATCCGGTACCGGCTCCGTACCAAGGCATCCGGCCTGGACCATGGCAGGCGATAATACATGCACGACTGGCGGAATTCCAGTTTAATTGCCATGAAATGCGAAAAAATGTAGTTTGATCATTTTGAAGTGGTTGTTTATGGTTCAGTGGGTCTTATTTGATGTCCTGGAGATATATCATGCGATATGGTACCGACGTTGTACCAAGGCATCCATGGCAGGCGATAATAGAGGCACGACAGGCGAAATTCCAGTTTAATTGCTATAAAATGCCAAAAAATGTAACTTGATAATTTCAAAGCATTGGTTATGGTTCCTTGGGTCGTATTTGATGTCCTGGAAAAATATCATGCGATCCGGTACCGGCTCTGTAACAAGGCGTCCCGCCTGGACCATGGCAGGCGCTAATACAGGCACGACTAGCGGAATTCCAGTTTAATTGCTATAAAAGGCCAAAAAATGTAACTTGATCATTTCGAAGCGTTGGTTATGGTTCCTTGGGTCATATTTAATGTATCAGACAAATATCATGTGACCCGGTACCGACTCCTTACCAAGGCGTCCGGCTTGGATCATGGCAGGCGATAATACAGGCATGACTGTCGGAATTCCTGTTTAATTGCTATAAAATGCCAAAAAATGTAACTTAATCATTTCAAAGCGTTAGTTATGGTTCCTTGGGTCATATTTTATATCTCGGACAAATATCATGCGATCCAGTACCGACGCTGTTCCAAGGCATTCAGCCTGGTTCATGGCAGGCGATAATACATTCACGACTGACAGAATTCCAGTTTAATTGCCATAAAATGCAAAAAAATGAAACTTGATCATTTCGAAGCGTTGGTTATGGTTCCTTGGGTTGTATTTGATGTCCTAGAAAAATATCATGTGATCCGGTAACGGCTCCATACGGCGTCCGGCCAGGACCATGGCAGGCGATAGTATAGGCACGACTGGCGCAATTCCAATTTAATTGCCATAAAACGCCAAAAAATGTAACTTGATCATTTCGAAGTGTTGGTTATGGTTCCTTGTGTCGTATTTGATGTCTCGGACAAATATCATGAGATTTCGTACCGGCTCCGTAACAAGGAGTCCGACCTGGACCACGGCAGGCGATAATATAGGCACGACTGGCGCAATGCCAGTTTAATTGCCATAAAATGCCAAAAAATGTAACTTGATCATTTCGAAGTGTTGGTTATGGTTCCTTCGGTTGTATTTGATGTCCCGATAAAATATCATGTGATTCTGTACCGGCTATGTACCAAGGCATTCGGCCTGGACCATGGAAGGCGATAATGCAGGCACGACTTGGCGGAATTCTAGTTTAATTGCCAGAAAATGCCAAAAAATGTAACTTTATCCTTTCAAAGAGTTGGTTATGGTTTCTTGGGTTGTATTTTATATCCCGGACAAATATCACGCGATCCAGTACCGGATCCATACCAAGGCGTCCGGCCTGGACCATGGATGGCAATAATACAGGCACGACTGGCTGAATTCCAGTTTAATGGCCACAAAATGACAAAAAATGTAACTTCATCATTTCAAAGTTTTGGTTATGGTTCCTTAGGTCATATTTTATGTACCGAACAAATATCATGCAATTCAGTACCGGCTACGTACCACGGCATCCGGCCTGGACCATGGCAGGCAATAATACTGGCACGACTTGCAGAACTCCAGTTTAATTGCCATTAAATGCCAAAAAAATGTAACTTGATCATTTCAAAGCACTTGTTATGGTTCCTTGGGTCGTATTTGATGTCCTGGAAATATATCATGCGATACGGTACCGGCTCCGTACCAAGGCGTCCGGCCTGGACCATGGCAGGCGATAATACAGGCATGACTGGCGCAATGCCAGTTTAATTGCCATAAAATGCCAAAAAATGTAACTTGATCATTTCGAAGAGTTGGTTATGGTTTCTTGGGTNTGATCATTTCGAAGAGTTGGTTATGGTTCCTTGGGTCGTAATTAATCTCCCAGAAAAATATCATGCGATCCGGTACCAGCTCCGTACCAAGGCGTCCGGCCTGGACCATGGTAGGTGATAATACATGCACGACTAGCGCAATTAAAGTTTAATTGCAATAAAGTGCCAAAAAATGTAACTTGATCATTTCGAAGCGTTTGTTATGGTTCCTTGGGTCGTATTTGATGTCCTGGAAATATATCATGCGATACGGTACCGGCTCCGTACCAAGGCGTCTGGCCTGGACCATGGCAAACGATACTAGAGGCACGGCTTGCAGAATTCCAGTTTAATTGCCATAAAATGCCAAAAAGTGTAACTTGATCATTTCGAAGAGTTGGTTATGGTTCATTGGGTTGCATTCGATGTCCTGGAAAAATATCATGCGATCAGGTACCTGCTCCACACCAAGGCGTCTAGCCTAGACCATGGATGGCGATAATGAAGGCATGACTTGCGGAATTCTAGTTTAATTGCCATAAAATGCCAAAATGTGTAACTTGATCATTTCGAAGCATTGGTTATGGTTCCTTGGGACGTATTTGATGTCCTGGACAAATATAATGTTATCCGATACCGGCTCCATTCCAAGGCATCCGACCTGGACCATGGCAGGCGATAATACAGGCACGACTTGCGAAATTCCAGTTTAATTGCCATAAAATGCCAAAATATGTAACTTGATCATTTCGAAGCATTTGTTATGGTTCCTTGGGTTGCATTTAATATCTCGTTAAAATATCACACGATCCAGTACCGGCTCGGTACCGAGGCGTCCGCCCTAGACCATGGCAGGCGATTATACGGGAGCGACTGGTTGAATTCTAGTTTAATTGCCATAAAATTCCAAAAAATGTAACTTGATCATTTAGAAGCGTTGGTTATGGTTCCTTGGGATGTATTTGACGTCCAGGACAAATATTATGTGATCCGTACCAGCTCCGTACCAAGGAGTCCGGCCTGGACCATGGCAGGCGATAATACAGGCACCACTGGCGAAATTCAAATTTAATTTCCATAAAATGCCAAAAAATGTAACTTGATCATTTCGAAGAGTTGCTTATGGTTCCTTGGGTCATATTTAATGTCCCAGACACATATCATGCGACTCGGTACCGGCTCCGTACCAAGGCGTCTGGCCTGGACCATGGCAGGTGATAACAGAGGCACGACTGGTGGAATTCCAGTTTAATTGCCATAAAAGGTCAAAAAATGTAACTTGATCATTTCGAAGCGTTGGTTATGGTTCCTTGGGTCATATTTGATATCCCAAAAAAATATTATGTGATCCGGTACCGGCTCCATACCAAGGCGTCCGGCCTGGACCATGGCAGGTGATAATACATGCACGACTAACGGAATTAAAATTTAATTACCATAAAATGCCAAAAAATGTAACTTGATCATTTCGAAGTGGTTTTTATGGTTCCTTGGGTCGTATTTGATATCCTAGACAAATATAATGAGATCCGGTACCGGCTCCATACCAAGGCGTCTGGCTTGGACCATGGCAGGCGATAATATATGCACGACTAACGGAATTCCAGTTTAATTGCCATAAAATGCCAAAAAATGTAATTTAATCATTTCGAAGCGTTGGTGATGGTTCCGTGGGTCGTATTTGATGTCCTGGAGAAAAATCATGCAATCCGGTACTGGCTCTGTACCAAGGCGTCCGGCCTGGACCATGGCAGGCGATAATAGTGGCACGACTGGCGTAATTCCAGTTTAATTGCCATAAAATGCCAAAAAATTTAACTTGATCATTTCGAAGAGTTGGTGATGGTTCATTGGGTGATACTTAATATCCCGGACGGCCTGGACCATGGCAGACGATAATACATGCACGACTGTCGGATTTCCAGTTTAATTGCCATAAATTGGCAAAAAATGTAACGTGATCATTTCAAAGCATTGGTTATGGTTCTGTGGGTCGTATTTAATGTGCCGGACAAATATCATGAGATCCGGTACCGGCTCCGTACCAAGGAGTCCGGCCTGGACCATGGCAAGCGATAATACAGGCACGACTGGTGGAATTCCAGTTTAATTACCATAAAATGCCAAGATATGTAACTTGCTCATTTCAAAGTGTTGGTTATGGTTCCTTGGGTCATATTTGATATCCCGAATAAATATCATGTGATCTGGTACTGGCTCCGTACCAAGGCGTCCGGCCTGGACCATGGCAAGCGATAATACATGCACGATTGACGGAATTCCAGTTTAATAGCCATAAAATGCCAAAAATGTAACTTGATCATTTCGAAGCGTTGGTTATAGTTCCTTCGGTCGTATTTGATGTCCCGGAAAAAAATCATGAGATCTAGTACCGACTCTGTACCAAGGTGTCCGGCCTGGGCCATGGCAGGCGATAATAAAGGCACGGTTGGCGGAATTCTAGTTTAATTGCCATAAAATGCCAAAAAATGTAACTTGATCACTTCGAAGCGTTGGTTATGGTTCCTTGGGTTGTATTTGATGTCCCAGAAAAATATCATAATATCCGGTACCGGCTTCGTACCAAGGCGTCCGGCCTGGACCATGGCAGGCGATAATACAGGCACGACTGGCGAAATTCCAGTTTAATATCCATAAAATTCTAAAAATATAACTTGATCATTTCGAAGTGTCGGTTATGAATCCTTGGGTTGTATTTGATGTCCCGGAAATATATCATGTGATTCGGTACCGGCTACGTACCAAGACGTCCGACCTGGACCATGGAATGGGATAATGTAGGCACGACTTGGCGGAATTCTAGTTTAATTGCCATAAAATTCCCAGAAAATGTAACTTGAACATTTCGAAACGTTGGTTATGGTTCCTTGGGTTGTATTTTCTGTCCTGGAGAAATATCATGTGATCCAGTACCGGCTCCGTACCAAGGTGTCCGTCCTGGACTATGGCAGACAATGATACATGCACGACTGGCAGAATTCCAGTTAAATTGCCATAAAATTCTAAAAAATGTAACTTGATAATTTCGAAGCAATTGTTATGAATCCTTGGGTTGTATTTGATGTCCTGGATAAATATCATGCGATTTGGTACCGGCTACATACCAAGGCGTCCGGCCTGGACCATGGAAGGGGATAATGCAGGCACGACTTGGCGGAATTCTAGTTTAATTGCCATAAAATGCCAAAAAATGTAACTTGATCCTTTCGAAGTGTTGGTTATGGTTTCTTGCGTATTTGATATCCCGAAAAAATATCATGCGATCCGGTACCAACTCCTTATCAAGGCGTCCGGCCTGGACCATGGCAGGCGATAATACATCCACGACTGACGGAATTCCAGTTTAATGTCCATAATGCCAAAAATGTAACTTGATCATTTCAAAGCGTTGGTTATGGTTCCTTGGGTCATATTTAATGTCCCGGACCAATATCATGCGACCCGGTACCGGCTTCGTACCAAGGTGTCCGGCCTGGACCACGGCAGGCAATAGTACATGCACGACTGACGAAATTCCAGTTTAATTGCCATAAAATGCCAAAAAATGTATCTTCATCATTTCAAAGCGTTTGTTATGGTTCCTTGGGTCATATTTGATGTCTCGAACAAATATCAATAGATTCAGTACCGGCTCAGTAACAAGGAGTCCGACCTAGACCACGACAGGCGATAATACAGGCATGGCTGGCGTAATTCCAGTTTAATTGCCATAAAATTCTAAAAAATGTAACTTGATCATTTCAAAGTTTTTGTTATTGTTCCTTGGGTCATATTTTATGTACTGAAAAAATATCATGCAATTCAGTACCGGTTACGTACCACGGCGTTCGGCCTGGACCATGGCAGGCAATAATGCAAACACGACTTGCGGAATTCCAGTTTAATTGCCATAAAATGCAAAAAAATGTATCCTCATCATTTCAAAGCATTTTTATGGTTCTTTGGGTCGTATTTGATGTCCCGAAAAAATATCATGAATGCGGTACCGTCTCCGTACCAAGGCGTCCGGCCTGGACCATGGCAGGCGATAATTCAGGCACAACTGGCGCAATGCCAGCTTAATTGCCATAAAATGCCAAAAAATGTAACTTGATCATTTTGAAGCATTGGTTATGGTTCCTTGGGTCATATTTCATGTCCCAGAAAAATATCATGTGACCCGTTACCAGCTTCGTACCAAGGCGTCCGGCTTGGACCATGGCAGGCGATAATATAGGTACGAATGGCGGAATTCCAGTTTAATTGCCATAAAATACCAAAAAATGTAGTTTGATTATTTCGAAGCATTGGTTATGGTTCCTTGGGTCATATTTGATGTCCAGAGAAATATCATGTGATCCGGTACCGGCTTCGTACCAAGGCGTCCGTCCTGGACTATGGCAGGCGATAATACAAGCACGGTTGGCGAAATTCTAGTTTAATTGCAATAAAATTCCAAAAAATGTAACTTGATCATTTGAAAGCGTTGGTTATGAATCCTTGGGTTGTATTTGATGTCCCGGACAAATATCATTGGATTCGGTACCGGCTACGTACCAAGGCGTCCGTCCTGGATTATGGAAGGCGATAATGCAAGCACGACTTAGCAGAATTCTAGTTTAATTGCCATAAAATGAAACAAAATCCTTTCGAAGAGTTGGTTATGGTTTCTTGGGTTGTATTTGATGTCCCGGACAAATATCATGCGATCCAGTACCGGATCCGTACAAAGGCGTCCGGCATGGACCATGGATGGTGATAATACAGGCACGACTGGCTGAATTCCAGTTTAATTGCCATAAAATGCCAAAAAATGTAACCTGATCATTTCCTACCGTTGGTTATGGTTCCCTGGGTCATATTTGATGTTCCGGAAAAATATCATGTGATCTGGTACACGCTTTGTATCGAGGCGTCCGGCCTGGACTATGGCAGGCGGTAATACAGGCACGACTGACGGAATTCCAATTTAATTTCCATAAAATGCCAAAAATGTAACTTGATCATTTTGAAGTATTGGTTATGGTTCCTTGGGTCGTATTTGATGTCCCTGAGAAATTTGATGCGATCCGGTACCGGCGCCGTAGCAAGGCGTCCGGCCTGGACCATGGCAGGTGATAATACAGGCACGATTGGCTGAATTTAAGTTTAATTGCTATAAAATGCCAAAAAATGTAACATGATCATTTAGAAATTTTGGTTATGGTTCTTTGGGTCGTATTTGATGTCCCGGAAAAATATCATGTGATCCAGTACCAGCTCTTTACCAAGGCATCCGGATTGGACCATGGCAGGCGATAATACATGCACGACTGGCAGAAGTCCAACTTAATTGCCATAAAATGCCAAAAAATGTAAACTAATCATTTCAAAGAGTTGGTTATGGTTCCGTGTGTCATATTTGATGTCTCGGATTAATATCATGATATTTGGTACCGGCTCCGTACCAAGCATCCGACCTGGACCATGGAATGTGATAATATAGGCATGATTAGCGGATTTCAAGTTTAATTGCCAAAAAATGCCAAAAAATGTAACTTGATCATTTCGAAGAATTGGTTATGGTTCCTTGGGTCATATTTAATTTCACGGATAATTTCATGCGACCCGGTACTGGCTTTGTACAAAGGCGTCCGGCCTGGACCTTGGTAGGCGATAATACAGGCACAACTGTCGGAATTCCAGTTTAATTGCCATAACATGCCAAAAAAATGTAACTTGATCATTTCAGAGCGTTGGTTATGGTTCCATGGGTTGTATTTGATGTCCTGGAGAAATATCATGCGATCCGGTACCTGCTCTGTACCAAGGCGTACTTCCTCGACCATGGCAGCTGATAACGGAGGACGACTGACGGAATTCCAGTTTAATTGCCATAAAATGCCAAAAAATGCAACTTGATCATTTTGAAGTGTTGGTTATGGTTTCTTGGATCGTATTTGATGTCCACGATAAAATATCATGCGATCAGGTACCATCTCTGTACCAAGGCATCCGGCCTGGACCATGGCAGGCGCTAATACAAGCACGAGTGGCGGAATTAAAGTTTAATTGCCATAAAATGCCAAAAAATGTAACTTGATCATTTAGAAGCGTTGGTTATGGTTCCTTGGGTCATATTTCATATCCCAGAAAATATCATGTGACCCAGTACCAGCTCCGTACCAAGGCGTCCGGCCTGGACCATGGCAGGCGCTAATACAAGCACGAGTGGCGGAATTAAAGTTTAATTGCCATAAAATGCCAAAAAATGTAACTTGATCATTTAGAAGCGTTGGTTATGGTTCCTTGGGTCATATTTCATATCCCAGAAAATATCATGTGACCCAGTACCAGCTCCGTACCAAGGCGTCCGGCCTATACCATGGCAGGCGATAATACAGTAACGAGTAGCGGAGTTCCCGTTTAATTGCCATAAATTGCAAAAAAATGTAACTTGATCATTTCGAAGCGTTGGTTATGGTTCCTTGTGTCGTATTTGATGTCCCGGAGAAATATCATGCCACAATCCACGCTGGTCCACGCCCCGAGTCGTTCGGAGGACCGGCTCAACACCATTCCACGTCAGATCGGGGCGCATCACCGGCCCCTATCCGCTTCCCTCCCGAAGATTTCAAGCACTATTTGACTCTCTTTTCAAAGTCCTTTTCATCTTTCCCTCGCGGTACTTGTTCGCTATCGGTCTCTCGCCCGTATTTTAGCCTTGGACGGAATTTCCAATTTAATTACCGTAAAATGCCAAAAAATGTAAGTTGATCATTTCTAGGCATTGGTTATGGTTCCTTGTCTCGTATTTGATATCTAGGATAAAGATCATGAGATTTGGTACTGGCTCCGTACCAAGGAGTCCAACTTGGACCATGGCAGGCGATAATACAGGCATGACTGGCGGAATTCAAGTTCAATTGCCAAAAAATGCCAAAATATGTAACTTGATCATTTCGAAGCGTTGGTTATGGTTCGTTGGGTCATATTTGATGTCCCGGACAAATATCATGTGATTCGATACGGACTACGTACCACGGCGTCCGGCCTGGACCATGGCAGGCGATAATATATGCACGATTGACGGAATTCCAGTTTAATTGCCATAAAAAGACAAAAAATGTAACTTGACCATCTCGAAGAGTTCGTTATGGTTCCTTGGGTTTTATTTGATCCTAGAAAAATATTATGCGATCCGGTATCGGATCCATACCAAGACGTCCGGCCTGGACCATGGATGGCGATAATACAGGCACGAGTGGCGGAATTCAAGTTTAATTACAATAAAATGCAAAAAAATATAACTTGATCATTTCGAAGCGTTGGTTATGGTTCCTTGTGTCGTATTATATGTCCCGAAGAAATATCATGCTATCCAGTACCGGCACCGTACCAAGACGTCCGGCATGGACTATGGTAGGCGATAATACAGGCATGACTGGCAAAATTCTAGTTTAATTTCCATAAAATTCCAAAAACTGCAACTTGATCGTTTCGAAGAGTTGGTTATGGTTTCTTGGGTTGTATTTGATGTCCCGGACAAATATCATGTGGTCCGGTACCGGCTCCACACCAAGGTGTCTGGCCTGGACCATGGTAGGCGATAATAGAGGCCCGACTAGCATAATTACAATTTAATTGCCATAAAATGCAAAAAAATGTAACTTGATCATTTCGAAGCATTGGTTATGGTTCCTGGGGTCGTATTTGATGTCCCGGACAAATATCATGTGGTCCGGTACCGGCTCCACACCAAGGTGTCTGGCCTGGACCATGGTAGGCGATAATAGAGGCCCGACTAGCATAATTACAATTTAATTGCCATAAAATGCAAAAAAATGTAACTTGATCATTTCGAAGCGTTGGTTATGGTTACTTGTGTTGTATATGATGTCTCAGACAGATATCATGCGATTCAGTATCGGCTCCATACCAAGGCATCCGGCCTGGACCATCGTAGGCGATAATAGAGGCACGACTGGCAAAATTCCAAATTAATTGCCATAAAATGCCGAAAAATGTAACTTGATCATTTCCAAGCGTTGGTTATGGTTCCTCGGGTTGTATTTTCTATCCCTGACAAATATCTTGCAATCCGGTACCGGCTCCGTACCAAGGCGTCTGGACTGGACAATGGCAGGCGATAATAGAGGCACGACTGGCGGAATTCCAGTTTAATTTCCATAAAATGCCAAAAAATGTAATTTGATCATTTCGAAGCATTGGTTATGGTTCCTTGGGTCATATTTGATGACCTGGATAAATATCATGCTATCCAGTACCAGCTCCGTATTAAGGCGTCCGGTCTGGACCATTGCAGGCGATAATACAGGCACGGCTTGCGGAATTCCAGTTTAATTGCCATAAAATGCCAATAAATATAACTTGTTCATTTCAAAGCGTTGGTTATGGTTACTTGGGTCTTATTTGATGTACCGGAATAATATCATGCTATCCGGTACCGGCTCCGTACCAAGGCGTCCGGCCTGGACCATGGCAGGCGATAATACAGGCACGACTGGCGGAATTCCAGTTTAATTGCCATAAAATNGTTAATTGCCATAAAATGCCAAAAAATGTAACTTGATCATTTCGAAGCGTTGGTTATGGTTCCTTGGGTTGTATTTGATGTCCCGGAGAAATTACATGCTATCCGGTATCGGCTCCGTACCAAGGCGTCCGGCCTGGACCATGGCAGGCGCTAACAGGCACGACTGGCGGAATTCCAGTTTAATTGCCATAAAATGCCAAAAATATGTAACTTGATAATTTCAGAGCGTTAGTTATGGTTATGTGGGTCGTATTTGATGTCCTAGAAAAATATCATGCGATCCGGTACCAGTCCTGTTCCAAAGCATCCGGCCTGGAACATGTCAGGCGATAATAGAGGCACGACTGACGGAATTCCAGTTTAATTGCCATAAAATGCCAAAAAATATAACTTGATCATTTCGAAGCGTTGGTTATGGTTCCTTGGGTCGTATTTGATCTGCAGGACAAATATCATGTGATCCGATACTAGCTCCATACCAAGGCGTCCGGCCTGGACCATGGCAGGCGCTAATACAGGCACGACTGGCGAAATTCCAGTTTAATTCCATAAAATGACAAAAAATGTAACTTGATCATTTCAAAGCGTATGTTATGGTTCCTTTGGTCATATTTAATGTCCCAGACAAATATCATGCGACCCCGTACCGGCTATGTACCAAGGCGTCCGACCTGGACCATAGAAGGCGATAACGCAGGCACGACTTGGCGGAATTCTGGTTTAATTTCCATAAAATGCGAAAAAATGTAACTTGATCCTTCCGAAGAGTTGGTTATGGTTTATTGGGTTGTATTTGATGTCCCGAAAAAATATCATGCAATCCGGTACTAGATCCATACCAAGGTGTCCGGCCTGGACCATGGATGGCGATAATACAGGCATGACTGGCTGAATTCCTGTTTAGTTGCCATAAAATGCCAAAAATGTAACTTAATGATTTTGTAGCATTGGTTATGGTTCCTTGGGTCATATTTGATGTCTCGGACAAATATCATGCGATCCGGTATTGGCTCCGTACATAGGCGTCCGAACTGGTTATTGTTCCTTGGGTCGTATTTGATGTCTCGGTAAATATCATGAGATTTGGTACTGGCTCCGTACCGAGGAGTCCGACCTGGACCATGGCAGGCAATAATACATGCATGACTGGCGAAATTCAAGTTTCATTGCCATAATATGAAAAAGTAACTTGATCATTTCGAAGCGTTGGTTATGGTTCCTTGGGACATATTTGATGTCTCGGTAAATATCATGAGATTTGGTACTGGCTCCGTACCGAGGAGTCCGACCTGGACCATGGCAGGCAATAATACATGCATGACTGGCGAAATTCAAGTTTCATTGCCATAATATGAAAAAGTAACTTGATCATTTCGAAGTGTTGGTTATGATTCCTTGGGTCATATTTGATGTTCCGGACAAATATCACGTGATTCGGTAACGGCTACGAACCACGGCGTCCGGCCTGGACCATGGCAGGCGATAATACAGGCACGACTGACGAAATTCTACTTTAATTTCCATAAAATGCCAAAAAATGTAACTTAACCATTTCGAAGAGTTGGTTATGGTTCCTTGGGTTGTATTTGTTGTCCCGGAAAAATATCATGCGATCCGGTATTGTCTCCATACCAAGGCGTCCGGCCTAGACCATGGCAGGCTATAATACATGCACGACTGGCGGAATTCCTGTTTAATTGCCATAAAATGCCAAAAAGTATAACTTGGTCATTTCGAAGCGTTGGTTATGGTTCCTTGGGTCATATTTGATGTCCTGGTCAAATATCATGCGACCCGGTAGCGACTCCGTACCAAGGCGTCCGGCCTTGACCATGGCAGGCGATAATACATGCACGACTGGCGGAATTCCTGTTTAATTGCCATAAAATGCCAAAAAATGTAACTTGATCATTTCGAAGCGTTGGTTATTGTTACTTGGGTCGTATTTGATGTCCCGGAAAAAATACCATGCTATCCGGTACCAGCTCCGTACCAAGGTGTCCGGCCTAGACCATGGCAGGTTATAATAAAGGCACGACTGGTAGAATTCCAGTTTAATTGCCATAAAATGCCAAAAAATGTAACTTGATCATTTCGAAGCGTTGGTTATGGTTTCTTGGGTCATATTTGATGTCCTGGTCAAATATCATGGGATTCGGTACTGGCTTGGTACCAAGGCGTCCGGCCTAGACCATGGCAGGCGATAATACATGCACGACTGGCGGAATTCCAGTTTAATTGCCATAAAATGCCAAAAATTGTAACTTGATTATTTAGAAGCGTTTGTTATGGTTCCTTGGGTCATATTTCATATCCCGGACAAATATCATGCAACCCGATACCGGCTTCGTACCAAGGCATCCGGCCTGGACCATGGCAGGCGTTAATACTGGTTCGACTGTCGGAATTCCAATTTAATTGCCATGAAATACCAAAAAATGTAACTTGATTATTTCGAAGCGTTGATTATGGTTCCTTGGGTCATATATTATATCCCGGACAAATATCATGCGATCCGGTACCGGCACCATACCAAGGCATCTGGCCTGGACCATGGCAGGTGATAATACAGGCACGACTAGCGAAATTCCAATTTAATTGCCATAAAATGCCAGAAAGTGTAACTTGATCATTTCGAAGCGTTGGTTATTGTTGCTTGTGTTGTATTTGATGTCTCGGAAAAATGTCATGCGATCCGGTATCGGCTCTGTACCAAGGCATCCGGCTTGGACCATGGCAGGCGATAATACAGGCACGGCTGGCGAAATTCCAATTTAATTGCCATAAAATGCCAAGAAATGTAACTTGATCATTTCAAAGCATTGGTTATGGTTCCTTGGGTCGTATTTGATGTCCCGAAGAAATATCATGCAATCCTGTACCGGCTCCATACCAAGGCGTCCGACCTGGACCATGGCAGGCGATAATATTGGCACGACTAGCCGAATTCCAGTTTAATTGCTATAAAATGTCAAAAATTGTAACTTGATCCTTTCGAAGAGTTGGTTATGGTTCCTTGGGTCATATTTGATGTCCCGGGGAAATATCATGCAATACGGTACTGGCTCTGTACCAAGGCGGCCAGCCTGGACCATGACATGCGATAATACAGGCACGATTGGCGGAATTCAATTTTAATTGCTATAAATTGCCAAAAAAATGTAACTTGATCATTTAGAAGCGTTAGTTATGGTTCTTTGGGTCGTATTTGATGTCCCAAAAAAATATCATGCGATCCGGTAACGGCTCTGTACCAAGGCGTCCAGTCTGGATCATGACATGCGATAATACAAGCACGACTGGTGGAATTCAAGTTTAATTGCCATAAAATGACAAAAATGCAAGTTGATCATTTCGAAGCATTGGTTATGGTTCCTTTTGTCGTATTTGATGTCTCGAACAAATATCATGAGATTTGGTACCGGCACCGTACCGAGGAGTCTGACCTGGACCATGGCAGGCAATAATACATGCATGACCGGCGGAATTCAAGTTTAATTGCCATAAAATGCCAAAAAAGTAACTTGATCATTTTGAAGTGTTGGTTATGGTTCCTTGGGTCATATTTGATGTTTAGGATAAATATCATGTGATCCGGTATCGGCTACATACCATAGCGTCCGCCCTGGTTCATGGTAGTTGATAATAAAGACACGACTAACGCAATTCTAAATTATTTTCCATAAAATGTCAAAAAATGTAACTTGACCATTTCGAAGAGTTGGTTATGGTTACATGGGTTGTATTTGATGTCCCGGAAAAATATCATGTGGTCCGATATCGGCTCCATACCAAGGCGTCCGGCCTGGACCATGGATGGCGATAATACAGGCATGACTGACGGAATTCCAATTTAATTGCCACAAAATTCAAAAAAATGTAACTTGATCATTTCGAAGCGTTGGTTATGGTCCTTGGGTCATATTTGATGTCCCAAAAAAAATCATGAGATCCGATACCGGCTCCATACCAAGGCGTCCGGCCTGGATCATGGCAGGCGATAATACAAGCACGACTGGCGAAATTCCAATTTAATTGCCATAAAATGCCAAAAAAATATAATTTGATCATTTCGAAGCATTGGTTATGGTTCCTTGGGTCGTATTTGATGTCCTAGATAAATATCATTTGACCCGGTACCGGCTCCTTACCAAGGCGTCCGGTCTGGACCATGGCAGGCGAAAATACAGGCACGACTGGTAGAATTCCAGTTTAATTGCTATAAAATGCCAAAGAATGTAACTTGATCATTTCGAAGTGTTGGTTATGGTTCTTTGGGTCTTATTTGATGTCCCTCACAAATATCATGCTATCCGGTACCAGCTTCGTACCAAGGTGTCCAGTCTGGACCATGGTAGGCAATAATACAAGCACGACTGGCGGAATTGCGGTTTAATTGCCATAAAATGCCAAAAAATGTAACTTGATCATTTCGAAGCATTGCTTATGGTTCCTTGGGTTGTATTTGATGTCCCGAAGAAATATCATGCGATCCGGTACCGGCTCTGTACCAAGGCATCTGGGATGGACTATGGCAGGCGATAATACAGGCACGACAGGCGGAATTCCAGTTTAATTTCCATAAAGTTCAAAAAAATGTAACTTGATCATTTCGAAGCAATGGTTATGGTTCCTTGGGTTTTATTTTATGTCACGGACCAATATCATGTGATTCGGTACCGGTTACGTACCAAGGCGTCTAGCCTGGAACATGGCAGGCGATAATACAGGCACGACTTGGCGAAATTCCAGTATAATTGCCATAAAATTGAAATAAATGTAACTTGATTCTTTCGAAGAGTTGGTTATGGTTTCTTGGGTTGTATTTGATGTCCCGGAAAAATATCATACAGTCCGGTACGGCTCCGTACCAAGGCATATCGCCTAGACCATGGCAGGCGATAATACAGGCACGACTGGCAGAATTCCAATTTAATAGCCATAAAATGCCAAAAAATGTAACTTGATAATTTCCAAGCGTTGTGGTTCCTTGGGTCGTATTTGATGTCCCGGAGAAATATCATGCGATCCGGTACCTGATCCGTACCAAGGCGTCTGGCCTGGACTATGGCAGGCGATAATACAAGCACGGCTGGCGGAATTCCAGTTTAATTGCCATAAAATTCCAAAAAATGTAACTTGATCACTTCGAAGCGTTGGTTAAGAATCCTTGGGTTTTATTTGATGTCCTGGACAAATATCATGTGATTCGGTGCCGGCTAGGTACCAAGGCGTCCGACCTGGACCATGGAAGGCGATAATGCAGGCACGACCTAGCAAAATTCTAGTTTAATTGCCATTAAATACCAAAAAGTGTAACTTGATCCTTTTGAAGAGTTGGTTATGGTTTCTGGGGTTTTATTTGATGTCCCGGATAAATATCATGCGATCCGGTATCGGATCCTTACCAAGGCGTCTGGCCTGGACCATGGATGGTGATAATACAGGCACGACTGGCTGAATTCCGGTTTAATTGCCATAAAATGCCAAAAATGTAAATTGGTCATTTTGTATCATTGGTTATGGTTAATTGGGTCATATTTGATGTCCCGAACAAATATCATGTGATTCGGTACCGGCTCCGTACCAAGGCTTCCGGCCTGGACCATGGCAGGTGATAATAAAGGCACGACTTGCGGAATTCAAACTTAATTGCCATAAAATGCCAAAATATGTAACTTGATCATTTCGAAGAGTGGGTTATGGTTCCTTGGGTCGTATTTGATGTCCCAGAGAAATATCATGCGATCCGGTACCGGCTCCGTACCAAGGCGTCCGGCCTGGACCATGGCAGGCGATAATAGAGGCACGACTAGCGGCATTCCACTTTAATTCCCATAAAATGCCAAAAAATGTAACTTCATCATTTCGAAGCGTTGTTTATGGTTCCTTAAGTCGTATTTGATGTCCCAGAGAAATATCATGTGATTCGGTACCGGCTCCGTACCAAGGCGTTCAGCCTGGACTATGGCAGGCGATAATACATGCACGGCTGGCGGAATTCCAGTTTAATTGCCATAAAATTCCAAAAAATTTAACTTGATCATTTCGAAGAGTTGGTTATAATTTCATGGTTGTATGGTGTCCCAGAAAAATATCATGCAGTCCAGTACTGGCACCGTACCAAGGTGTCCGGCCTGGACTATGGCAGGCGATAATACAGGCACGACTGGCAGAATTCCAATTTAATTGCCATAAAATGCCAAAAAAAATGTAACTTGATCATTTTCAAGTGTTGGTTATGGTTCCTTGGGTCTCATTTCATGTCTCGGGGAAATATCATGCTATCCGGTACCGTCTCCGTACCAAGGCGTCCGGCATGGACCATGGCAGGCAATAAGACAGGCACGACTGGCGGAATTCCAGTTTAATTGCCATAAAATGCAAAAAATGTAATTTGATCGTTTCGAAGCGTTGGTTATGGTTCCCTGGGTCGTATTTGATGTACCGGATAAATATCATGTGATACCGTACCGGCTTCTTACCAAGGCGTCCGGTCTGGACCATGGAAGGCGATAATACAGGCACGACTTGTAGAATTCCAGTTTAGTTGCCATAAAATACCAAAAAATGTAACTTGATCATTTCGAAGTGTTGTTATGGTTCCTTGGGTCGTATTTTATGTCCCTAACAAATATCATGCTATCTGATACCAGCTCCTTTCCAAGGCGTCCAGTCTCGACCATGGTAGGCGCTAATACATGTACGACTGGTGGAATTGCAGTTTAATTGCCATAAAATGACAAAAAATGTAACTTGATCATTTTGAAGCGTTGCTTATGTTTCCTTGGGTCGTATTTGATGTCCCGGAGAAATATCATGCGATCGGTACCGCCTCCGTACCAAGGCATCTGTCATGGACTATGGCAAGTGATAATACAGGCACGGTTGGCGGAATTCCAGTTTAATTGCCATAAAATTCCAAAAAATGTAACTTGATCATTTTGAAGCAATGGTTATGGTTCCTTGGGTCGTATTTGATGTCCCGGACCAATATCATGTGATTCGGTACCGGTTACGTGCCAAGGCGTCCGGCCTGGAACATGGCAGGTGATAATACAAGCACGACTTGGCGGAATTCCAGTATAATTGCCATTATATTCCAAAAAATGTAACTTGATCCTTTCGAAGAGTTGGTTATTGTTTCTTGGGTTGTATTTGATGTCTCGGACAAATATCATGCGGTCCGGTACCGGCTCCGTACAAAGGCATCTGGCCTGGACCCTGGGCGGCGGTAATACAAGCACGACTGGAAGAAATAGCCATAAAATGCCAAAAAATGTAACTTGATCATTTCCAAGCATTGTGGTTCCTTGGGTCATATTTGATGTCCGAAGAAATATCATGCGATCCGGTACCGACTCCGTACCAAGGCATCCGGCCTGGACCATGGCATGCGATAATATAGGCACGATTGGCAGAATTCAAGTTTAATTGCCATAAATTGCCAAAAAAGGTGACTTGATCATTTAGAAGCGTTAGTTATGGTTCTTTGGGTCGTATTTGATGTCCTGGAAAAATATCATGCGATCTGGTATCGGATCCGTACCAAGGCGTCCGGACTAGACCATGGAGGGCGACAATACATGCACGACTGGAAGAATTCCAGTTTAATTTCCATCAAATGTCAAACAATGTAACATGATCATTTTGAAGCGTTGGTTATGGTTCCTTGGGTCGTATTTGATGTCCCAGAAAAATATCATGCGATCTGGTAATGGCTCCGTAACAAGGCGTCCGACCTGGATCATGGGAGGCGATAATACAGGCACGACTGGCGGAATTCCAGTTTAATTGCCATAAAATGACAAAAAAATGTAAATTGATCATTTTGAAGCGTTGGTTATGGTTCCTTGTGTCGTATTTGATGTCTCGGACAAATATCATGAGATTTGGTACCGGCTCCATACCGAGGAGTACGACCTGGACCATGGCAGGCGATAATACATGCATGACTGGCGGAATTCAAGTTTAATTGCCATAAAATGCCAAAAATAGTAAGTTGATCATTTTGAAGTGTTGGTTATGGTTACTTGGGTCATATTTGATGTCCCGGACAAATATCATGCGATTCGGTACCAACTATATACCACGGCATCCGTCCTGGACCATGGCAGGCGATAATACATGCACGACTCACGGAACTCCAGTTTAATTGCCATAAAATTTAAAAAAATGTAACTTGACCATTTCAAAGAGTTGGTTATGGTTACTTGGGTTGTATTTGATGTCCCGGAAAAATATCATGCGATTCGGTATCGGCTCCATACCAAGGCGTCTGGCCTGGACCATGGCAGGCGATAATACAGGCACGACCGGCGGAATTCCAGTTTAATTGCCATAAAATGACAAAAAATGTAAATCGATCGTTTCGAAGTGTTGGTTAGGGTTCCTTGTGTCGTATTTTATGTCTCGGACAAATAACATGAGATTTGGTACCGGCTCCGTACCGAGGAGTACGACCTAGACCATGGCAGGCGATAATATATGCATGACTAGCGGAATTCAAGTTTAATTGTCATAAAATGCCAAAAAAGTAACTTGATCATTTCGAAGCGTTGGTTATGGTTCCTTGGGTCATATTTGATGTCCTGGAGAAATATCATGTGGTTCGGTACCGGCTATGCACCACGGCGTCCGGCCTGGACCATGGCAGGCGATAATACATGCACGACTGACGGAATTTCAGTTTAATAGCCATAAAAGGCCAAAAAATTTAACTTGATCGTTTAGAAGTGTTGGTTATGGTTCCTTGCGTCATATTTAATGTCCCGGACAAAGATCATGCAACCCGGTACCGGCTCCGTACCAAGGCGTCCGGCCTGGACCATGGCAGGTGATAACATAGGCACGATTTGCGGAATTCCAGTTTAATTGCCATAAAATGCCAACAAATGTAACTTGATCATTTCGAAGCGTTGGTTATGGTTACTTGGGTCTTATTTGATATTCCGGACAAATATCATATGATCAGGTACCTGCACCGTACCAAGGCGTCCGGCCTGGACCTTGGCAGGCGATAATATATGCACGACTGACGGAATTCAAATTTAATTGCCATAAAATGCCAAAAAAGGTAACTTGATCATTTCGAAGCGTTGGTTATGGTTCCTTGGGTCGTATTTGATGTTCCGGACAAATATCATGAGATCCAGTACCGGCTCCGTACCAAGGCGTTCGGCCTGGACCATGGCAGACGATATTACAGGCACGACTCGCGGAATTCAAGTTTAATTGCCATAAAATGCCAAAATATGTAACTTGATCATTTTGAAGCGTTCGTTATGGTTCCTTAGGTCGTATTTGATGTCACGGAGAAATATAATCTGATCCAGTACCGGCTCCATACCAAGGCATCCGGCCTGGACTATGGCAGGCAATATTACAGGCACGGCTGGCGGAATTCCAGTTTAATTGTCATAAAATTCGAAAAAATGTAACTTGATCATTTCAAAACGTTGGTTATGGTTCCTTCAGTCGTATTTGATATCCCAGATAAATATCATGAGATCCAGTACCGGCTCTGTACCAAGGCGTCCGGCCTGGACCATGGCAGACGATAATACATGCACGACTGGCAGAATTCCAATTTAATAGCCATAAAATGCCAAAAAATGTAACTTGATCATTTCCAAGCATTGTGGTTCCTTGGGTCGTATTTGATGTCCCGGATATATATCATCTGATCCAGTACCGGCTCCGTACCAAGGCGTCCGGCCTGGACTATGGCAGGCAATATTACAGGCACGGCTGGCGGAATTCCAGTTTAATTGCCATAAAATTCGAAAAAATTTAGCTTGATCATTTCGAAACGTTGTTATGGTTCCTTGGGTCGTATTTGATATCCCGGATAAATATCGTGTTATCCGGTACTGGCTCCGTACCCATGCGTCCGGCTTGGACCATGGCAGGCGATAATACAGGCACGACTGGCGAAATTCCACTTTAATTGCCATAAAATGCCAAAAAATGTAACTGAACATTTCGAAGCGTTGCTTATGGTTCCTTGGGTCATATTTGATATCCTGGACAAATATCATGCGATCCGATACCGGCTACGTACCAAGGCACCCGGCCTGGAACATGGCAAGCGATAATACATGCATGACTAGCGGAACTCCAGTTTAATTGCCAAAAAATTCCAAATAATGTAACTTGATCCTTTCGAAGAGTTGGTTATGGTTTCTTGGGTTGTAATTGATGTCCCAGAAAAATATCATGCGATCCATTACAGACTCCGTACCAAGACGTCCGGCCTGGACCATGGCAGGAGATAATACAGGCACGATTGGCGGAATTCCAATTTAATTGCCATAAAATGCCAAAAAATGTAATTTGATCATTTCGAAGCGTTGGTTATGATTCCTCGGGTCGTATTTGATGTCCCAGAGAAATATCATGTGATACGGTACCGGCTCCGTACCAAGGCGTTCAGCCTGGACTATGGCTGGCGATAATATAGGCACGGCTGGCGGAATTCCAGTTTAATTGCCATAAAATGCCAAAAAATGTAATTTGATCATTTCGAAGCGTTGGTTATGATTCCTCGGGTCGTATTTGATGTCCCAGAGAAATATCATGTGATACGGTACCGGCTCCGTACCAAGGCGTTCAGCCTGGACTATGGCTGGCGATAATATAGGCACGGCTGGCGGAATTCCAGTTTAATTGCCATAAAATTCCAAAAAATATAATTTGATCATTTCGAAGCAATGTTTATGGTTCCTTGGGTCATATTTGATGTCCCGGACTAATATCATGTTATTCGGTACCGGCTACGTGCCAAAGCGTCCGGCCTGGAACATGGCAGGTGATAATACAGGCATGATTTGGCGGAATTCCAGTATAATTGCCATCATATTCCAAAAAATGTAACTTGATCCTTTCGAAGAGTTGGTTATGGTTTCTTGGGTTGTATTTGGTGTCTCGGACAAATATCATGCGGTCCGGTACCGGCTCCGTACAAAGGCATCTGGCCTGGACCCTAGGCGGCGGTAATACAAGCACGACTGGCAGAATTCCAATTTAATAGCCATAAAATGCCAAAAAATGTAACTTGATCATTTCCAAGTATTGTGGTTCCTTGGGTCATATTTGATGTCCGAAGACATATCATGCGATCCGGTACCGACTCCGTACCACGGGCATCCGGCCTGGACCATGGCATGCGATAATATAGGCACGATTGGCAGAATTCAAGTTTAATTGCCATAAATTGCCAAAAAAGGTGACTTGATCATTTAGAAGCGTTAGTTATGGTTCTTTGGGTCGTATTTGATGTCTTGGACAAATATCATGTGATCCGGTATCGGATCCGTACCAAGGCGTCCGGACTAGACCATGGAGGGCGACAATACATGCACGACTGGAAGAATTCCAGTTTAATTGCCATAAAATGCCAAACAATGTAACATGATCATTTCGAAGCGTTGGTTTTGGTTCCTTGGGTCGTATTTGATGTCCCAGAAAATATCATGCGATCCGGTAATGGCTTCGTAACAAGGCGTCCGGCCTGGATCATGGAAGGCGATAATACATGCACGACTGGCGAAATTCCAGTTTAATTGCCATAAAATGACAAAACAATGTAAATTGATCATTTTGAAGCGTTGGTTATGGTTCCTTGTGTCGTATTTGATGTCTCGGACAAATATCATGAGATTTGGTACCAGCTCCGTACCGAGGAGTACGACCTGGACCATGGCAGGCGATGATACATGCATGACTGGCGGAATTCAAGTTGACTTGCCATAAAATGCCAAAAATAGTAAGTTGATCATTTCGAAGCGTTGGTTATGGTTACTTGGGTCATATTTGATTTCCCGGACAAATATCATGCGATTCGGTACCAGCTACGTACCACGGCGTCCGGCCTGGATCATGGCAGGTGATAATACATGCACGACTCACGGAATTCAAGTTGAATTGCCATAAAATGTCAAAAATGTAACTTGACCATTTCAAAGAGTTGGCTATGGTTCGTTGGGTTGTATTTGATGTCCCGGAAAAATATCATGCGATTCAGTATCGGCTCCATACCAAGGCGTCCGGCCTGGACCAGGGCAGGCGATAATACACGCACGACTGGTGGAATTCCAGTTTAATTGCCATAAAATGACAAAAAATGTAAATCGATCATTTTGAAGCGTTGGTTATGGTTCCTTGTGTCGTATCTTATGTCTCGGACAAATATCATGAGATTTGGTACCGACTCCGTACCGAGGAGTACGACCTAGACCATGGCAGGCGATAATACATGCATGACTAGCGGAATTCAAGTTTAATTGCCATAAAATGCCAAAAAAGTAACTTGATCATTTCGAAGCATTGGTTATGGTTCCTTGGGTCATATTTGATGTCCCGGAGAAATATCATGAGATTCGGTATTTTCTATGCACCACGGCGTCCGGCCTGGACCATGGCAGGCGATAATACATGCACGATTGACGGAATTTCAGTTTAATAGCCATAAAAGGCCAAAAAATGTAACTTGATCGTTTAGAAGTGTTGGTTATGGTTCCTTGCGTCCGGCCTGGACCATGGCAGGTGATAACATAGGCACGACTGGCGGAATTCCAGTTTAATTGCCATAAAATGCCAACAAATGTAACTTAATCATTTCGAAGCGATGGTTATGGTTCCTTGGGTCTTATTTGATATCCCGGACAAATATCATGTTATCCGGTACCTGCACCGTACCAAGGCGTCCGGCCTGGACCTTGGCAGGCAATAATATATGCACGACTGACGGAATTCCAATTTAATTGTCATAAAATGCCAAAAAAGGTAACTTGATCATTTCAAAGCGTTGGTTATGGTTCCTTGGGTCGTATTTGATGTCCCGGACAAATATCATGAAATCCAGTACCGGCTCCGTACCAGGGCGTCCGGCCTGGACCATAGCAGACGATAATACAGGCACGACTCGCGGAATTCAAGTGTAATTGCCATAAAATGCCAAAATATGTAACTTGATCATTTCGAATCGTTCGTTATGGTTCCTTAGGTCGTATTTGATGTCCCGGAGAAATATCATCTGATCCAGTACCGGCTCCGTACCAAGGCGTCCGGCCTGGACTATGGCAGGCAATATTACAGGCACGGCTGGCGGAATTCCAGTTTAATTGCCATAAAATTCAAAAAAATGTAACTTGATCATTTCGAAACGTTGGTTATGATTCCTTCGAACGTATTTGATATCCCAGATAAATATCATGAGATCCAGTACCGGCTCCGTACCAAGGAGTCTGGCCTGGACCATGGCAGACGATAATACATGCACGACTGGCGGAATTCCAGTTTAATAGCCATAAAATGCCAAAAAATGTAACTTGATCATTTCCAAGCATTTTGGTTCCTTGGGTCGTATTTGATGTCCCGGAGAAATATCATCTGATCCAGTACCGGCTCCGTACCAAGGCGTCCGGCCTGGACTATGGCAGGCAATATTACAGGCACGGCTGGCGGAATTCCAGTTTAATTGCCATAAAATGCGAAAAAATGTAACTAGATCTTTTCGAAACGTTGGTTATGGTTCCTTCGGTTGTATTTAATATCCCGGATAAATATCATGTTATGCGGTACCGACTCCGTACCAATGCGTCCGACTTGGACCATGGCAGGCGATAATACAGGCACGACTGGCGAAATTCCACTTTAATTGCCATAAAATGCCAAAAAATGTAACTTGAACATTTCGAAGCGTTGCTTATGGTTCCTTGGATCATATTTGATATCCTTGAAGCGATCCGATACTGGCTACGTACCAAGGCACCCGTCTTGGAACATGGACAGCGATAATAGAAGTATGACTTGGCGGAACTCCAGTTTAATTGCCAAAAAATTCCAAATAATGTAACTTGATCCTTTCGAAGAGTTGGTTATGGTTTCTTGGGTTGTAATTGATGTCCCGGAAAAATATCATGCGATCCAGTACCGACTCAGTACCAAGGCGTCCGGCCTGGACCATGGCAGGAGATAATACAGGCACGATTGGCGGAATTCCAGTTTAATTGCCATAAAATGCCAAAAAATGTAATTTGATCATTTCGAAGCGTTGGTTATGATTCCTCGGGTCGTATTTGAAGTCCCGGACAAATATCATGCGATCTAGTATTAGCTCCGTACCAAGGCATCCGGCCTGGACCATTGCAGGCGATAATACAGGCACGACTGGCGGAATTCCAATTTAATTGCCATAAAATGCCAAAAAATGTAACTTGTTCATTTAGAAGCGTTGATTATGGTTCTTTGGGTCGTATTTGATGTCCTAGACAAATATCATGTGATCCGGTATCGGCTCCGTACCAAGGCATATGGACTAGACCATGGAGGGCGATAATACATGCACGACTGGCAGAATTCTAGTTTAATTGCCATAAAATGCCAAACAATGTAACTTGATCATTTCGAAGCGTTGTTTATGGTTCCTTGGGTCGTATTTGATGTCCTATAAAAATATCATGCGATCCGGTAACGGCTCCGTACCAAGGCGTCCGACCTGGACCATGGCAGGCGATAATACATGCATGACTGGTGGAATTTAAGTCTAATTCCCATAAAATGCCAAAAAAGTAACTTGATCATTTTGAAGCGTTGGTTATGGTTCCTTGTGTCGTATTTGATGTCCCGGACAAATATCATGCGATTCGATATCGGCTATGTACCACGGCGTCCAGCCTGGACCATGGAAGGCGATAATAGAGGCACGACTTATGGAATTCTAGTTTAATTTCCATAAGATGTCAAAAATGTAACTTGACGATTTCAAAGAGTTGGTTATGGTTTCTTGGGTTGTATTTGATGTCCCGGAAAAATATCATGCGATTCGGTATCGACTCTATACCAAGGCGTCCGGCCTGGACCATGGCAGGCGATAATATAGGCAGGACTGGTGGAATTCCAGTTTAATTGCCATAAAATGCCAAAAAATGTAAATTGATCATTTCGAAGCGTTGGTTATGGTTCCTTGGGTTGTATTTGATGTCCCGGAAAAATATCATGCGATTCGGTATCGACTCTATACCAAGGCGTCCGGCCTGGACCATGGCAGGCGATAATATAGGCAGGACTGGTGGAATTCCAGTTTAATTGCCATAAAATGCCAAAAAATGTAAATTGATCATTTCGAAGCGTTGGTTATGGTTCCTTGGGTCATATTTGATGTCCCGGACAAATATCATGTAATTCGGTACCGTCTATGTACCACGGCGTCCGGCCTGGACCATGGTAGGCGATAATACATGCACGACTGATGGAATTCCAGTTTAATAGCCATAAAAGACCAAAAAATATAACTTGATCATGTAGAAGCGTTGGTTATGGTTCCTTGCGTCATATTTAATGTCCCATACAAATATCATGCAACCCGGTACCGGCTTCGTACCAAGGCGTCCGGCCTGGACCATGGCAAGTGATAACACAGGCTCGACTGGGGGAATTCCAGTTTAATTGCCATAAAATGCCAACAAATGTAACTTGATCATTTTGAAGCGTTGGTTGTGGTTCCTTGGGTCATATTTTATATCCCGAAAAAATATCATGCGATCCGGTACCGACACCGTACCAAGGCGTCCGGCCTGGACCATGGCAGGCGCTAATATATGCACGACTGACGAAATTCCAATTTAATTGTCATAAAATGCCAAAAAAGGTAACTTGATCATTTCGAAGCGTTGGTTATGGTTCCTTGGGTCGTATTTGATGTCCCGGACAAATATCATGAACTCAAGTACCGGCTCCGTACCAAGGCGTCCGGCCTGGACCATGGCAGACGATAATACAGGCACGACTCGCGGAATTCAAGTTTAATTGCCATAAAATGCCAAAATATGTAACTTGATCATTTGGAATCATTCGTTATGGTTCCTTAGGTCGTATTTGATGTCCCGGAGAAATATCATCTGATCCAGTACCGGCTCCGTACCAAGGCGTCCGGCCTGGACTATGGCAGGAAATATTACAGGCACGGCTGGCGGAATTCCAGTTTAATTGCCATAAAATTTGAAAAAATGTAACTTGATCATTTCGAAACGTTGGTTATGGTTCCTTCGATCGTATTTGATATCCCGGATAAATATCATGAGATCCAGTACCGGCTCCGTACCAAGGCGTCCGGCCTGGACCATGGCAGACGATAATACATGCACGACTGGCGGAATTCCAGTTTAATAGCCATAAAATGCCAAAAAATGTAACTTGATCATTTCCAAGCATTTTGGTTCCTTGGGTCGTATTTGATGTCCCGGATAAATATCATCTGATCCAGTACCGGATCCGTACCAAGGCGTCCGGCCTGGACTATGGCAGGCAATATTACAGGCACGGCTTGCGGAATTCCAGTTTAATTGCCATAAAATTCGAAAAAATGTAACTTGATCATTTCGAAATGTTGGTTATGGTTCCTTCGGTCGTATTTAATATCCCGGATAAATATCATGTTATCCGGTACCGACTCCGTACCAATGCGTCCGACTTGGACCATGGCAGGCGATAATACAGGCACGACTGGCGAAATTCCACTTTAATTGCCATAAAATACCAAAAAATGTAACTTGAAAATTTTGAAGCGTTGCTTATGGTTCCTTGGGTCATATTTGATATCCTGGATAAATATGTTGCGATCCGATACCGGCTACGTACCAAGGCACCCATCCTGGAACATGGACAACGATAATAGAAGCATGACTTGGCGGAACTCCAGTTTAATTGCCAAAAAATTCCAAATAATGTAACTTGATCCTTTCGAAGAGTTGGTTATGGTTTCTTGGGTTGTAATTGATGTCCCGGAAAAATATCATGCGATCCAGTACCGACTCCGTACCAAGGCGTCCGGCCTGGACCATGGCAGGAGATAATACAGGCATGATTGGCGGAATTCCAGTTTAATTGCCATAAAATGCCAAAAAATGTAATTTGATCATTTCGAACCGTTGGTTATGATTCCTCGGGTCGTATTTGAAGTTCCGACCAAATATCATGCGATCTGGTATTAGCTCCGTACCAAGGCATCCGGCCTGGACCATTGCAGGCGATAATACAGGCACGACTGGCGGAATTCCAATTTAATTGCCATAAAATGCCACAAAATGTAACTTTATCATTTCCAAGCGTTGGTTATGGTTACTTGGGTCATATTTGATGTCCAGGTCAAATATCATGTGATCCGGTACCGGCTTCGTACCAAGGCATCCAGCCTGGACCATGGCAGGCGATAATACATGCACGACTAGCGGAATTCCACTTTAATAACCATAAAATGCCAAAAAATGTAACTTGATCATTTCCAAGCATTGTAGTTCCTTGGGTCGTATTTGATGTCCGAAGAAATATCATGCGATCCGGTACCGGCTCTGTACCAAGGCGTCCGGCCTGGACCATGGCATGCGATAATATAGGCACGATTGGCGGAATTCAAGTTTAATTGCCATAAATTGCCAAAAAATGTAACTTGATCATTTAGAAGCGTTGATTATGGTTCTTTGGGTCGTATTTGATGTCCTAGACAAATATCATGTGATCCGGTATCGTCTCTGTACCAAGGCATCCGGACTAGACCATGGAGGGCGATAATACATGCACGACTGGTAGAATTCCAGTTTAATTGCCATAAAATGCCAAACAATGTAACTTGATCATTTCGAAGTGTTGTTTATGGTTACTTGGGTCGTATTTGATGTCCCAGAAAAATATCATGCGATCCGATAAGGGCTCCGTACCAAGGCGTCCGACCTGGACCATGGCAGGCGATAATACATGCAAGACTGGTGGAATTTAAGTTTAATTTCCATAAAATGCCAAAAAAGTAACTTGATCATTTTGAAGCGTTGGTTATGGTTCCTTGTGTCGTATTTGATGTCCCGGACAAATATCATGCGATTCAATATCGGCTATGTACCACGGCGTCGAGCCTGGACCATGGAAGGCGATAATAGAGGCACGACTTACGGAATTCCAGTTTAATTGCCATAAGATGTCAAAAATGTAACTTGATGATTTCAAAGAGTTGGTTATGGTTTCTTGGGTTGTATTTGATGTCCCGGAAAAATATCATGCGATTCGGTATCGGCTCTATACCAAGGCGTCCGGCCTGGACCATGGCAGGCGATAATACAGGCACGACTGGCGGAATTCCAGTTTAATTGCCATAAAATGCCAAAAAATGTAAAGTGATCATTTCGAAGCGTTGGTTATGGTTCCTTGTGTCGTATTTTATGTCTCGGACAAATATCATGGGATTCGGTACCAGTTCCGTACCGAGGAGTCCGACCTGGACCATGGTAGGCGATAATACATGCATGACTGGCGGAATTCAAGTTTAATTGCCATAAAATGCCAAAAAAGTAACTTGATCATTTCAAAGCGTTGGTTATGGTTCCTTGGGTCATATTTGATGTTCCGGACAAATATCATGTAATTCGGTAACGTCTATGTACCACGGCGTCCGGCCTGGACCATGGCAGGTGATAATACATGCACGACTGATGGATTCCAGTTTAATAGCCATAAAAGACCAAAAAATGTAACTTGATCATTTAGAAGCGTTGGTTATGGTTCCTTGTGTCATATTTAATGTCCCGGACAATTATCATGCAACCCGGTACCGGCTTCGTACCAAAGCGTCCGGCCTGGACCATGGCAAGTGATAACACAGGCACGACTGGGCGAATTCCAGTTTAATTGCCATAAAATGCCAACAAATGTAACTTGATCATTTTGAAGCGTTGGTTGTGGTTCCTTGGGTCATATTTGATATCCCGGGAAAATATCATGCGATCCGGTACCAACACCGTACCAAGGCGTCCGGCGGGGACCATGGCAGGCGATAATATATGCACGACTGACGGAATTCCAATTTAATTGCCATAAAATGCCAAAAAATATAACTTGATCATTTTGAAGCGTTGGTTATGGTTCCTTGGGTCGTATTTGATGTCCCGGAAAAATATCATGAGATCCAGTACCGGCTCCGTACCAAGGCGTCCGGCCTGGACCATGGCAAGCGATAATACAGGCACGACTGGCGGAATTCCAGTTTAATAGCCATAAAAAGCCAAAAAATTTAATTTGATCATTTCGAAGCGTTGGTTTTGGTTCGTTCGGTCGTATTTGATGTCCCGGAGAAATATCATGTGATTCGGTACCGGCTCCGTACGAAGGCATCTGGCATGGACTATGGTAGGCGATAATACAGGCACGGCTGATGGAATTCCAGTTCAATTGTCGTAAAATTCCAAAAAATGTAACTTGATTATTTTGAAGCAATGGTTATGGTTCCTTGGGTCGTATTTGATGTCCCAGACCAATATCATGTGATTCGGTTCCGGCTACGTACCAAGGCGTCCGACTTGGAACATGGCAGGCGATAATACAAGCACGATTTGGCGGAATTCCAGTATAATTGCCATAAAATTCCACAAAATATAACTTGGTCCTTTCGAAGGGTTGGTTATGGTTTCTTGGGTTGAATTTTATGTCCCCAAAGAATATCATGCAGTCCGGTACCAGATCCATACCAAGGCATCTGGCCTGGACCATGGCAGGCGATATTACATGCACGACAGGCAGAATTCCAATTTAATAGCCATAAAATGCCAAAAAATGTAATTTGATCATTTCCAAGCGTTGTGGTTCCTTTGGTCGTATTTGATGTCCCGGAGAAATATCATGCCATCCGGTACAGGCTCCATACCAAGGCGTCCGGCCTGGACCATGGCAGGCGATAATACATGCACGACTCGCGGAATTACAGTTTAATTGCCATAAAATGCCAAAAAATGTATTTTGATCATTTTGAAGCGTTAGTTATGGTTCCTTGGGTCGTATTTGATGTCCTGGAGAAATTTCATGCTATCCGGTACCAAGATCCGTACCAAGGCGTCCGATCTGGACCATGGCAGGCGATAATACATGCACGAATGGCAGAATTCCAGTTTAATATCGATAAAATGCCAAAGAATGTAACTTGATCATTTCGAAGCGTTAGTTATGGTTCCTTGGGTCATATTTGATTTCCCGGAAAAATATCATGAGATCCAGTACCGGCTCCGTACCAAGGCGTCCGGCCTGGACCATGGCAGGCGATAATACAGGCACGACTAGCGGAATTCCAGTTTAATAGCCATAAAAAGCCAAAAAATTTAATTTGATCATTTCGAAGCGTTGGTTTTGGTTCGTTCGGTCGTATTTGATGTCCCGGACAAATATCATGCGATTCGGTACCGGCTCCGTACCAAGGCATCTGGCATGGACTATGGTAGGCGATAATACAGGCACGGCTGGCGGAATTCCAGTTCAATTGTCGTAAAATTCAAAAAAATGTAACTTGATCATTTTGAAGCAATGGTTATGGTTCCTTGGGTCGTATTTGATGTCCCGGACCAATATCATGTGATTCGGTTCCGGCTACGTACCAAGGCGTCCGACATGGAACATGGCAGGCGATAATAGAGGCACGATTTGGCGGAATTCCAGTATAATTGCCACAAAATTCCACAAAATATAACTTGGTCCTTTCGAAGAGTTGGTTATGGTTTCTTGGGTTGAATTTTATGTCCCCAAAGAATATCATGCAGTACGGTACCAGCTCCGTACCAAGGCATCTGGCCTGGACCATGACAGGCGATATTACATGCACGACTGGCAGAATTCCAATTTAATAGCCATAAAATGCCAAAAAATGTAATTTGATCATTTCCAAGCGTTGTGGTTCCTTGGGTCATATTTGATGTCCCGGAGAAATATCATGCCATCCGGTACAGGCTCCATACCAAGGCGTCCGGCCTGGACCATGGCAGGCGATAATACATGCACGACTCGCGGAATTCCAGTTTAATTGCCATAAAATGCCAAAAAATGTATTTTGATCATTTTGAAGCGTTAGTTATGGTTCCTTGGGTCGTATTTGATGTCCTGGAGAAAGTTCATGCTATCCGGTACCAAGATCTGTACCAAGGCGTCCGATCTGGACCATGGCAGGCGATAATACATGCACGAATGGCGGAATTCCAGTTTAATATCGATAAAATGTCAAAGAATGTAACTTGATCATTTCGAAGCGTTAGTTATGGTTCCTTGGGTCATATTTGATGTCCCGCACAAATATCATGCGACCCGGTACCGGCTACGTACCAAGGCGTCCGGTCTGGACCACGACAGACGATAATACAGGCACGACTCGCGGAATTCAAGTTTAATTGCCAAAAAATGTAACTTGATCATTTTGAAGCGTTCGTTATGGTTCCTTAGGTCGTATTTGATGTCCTGGAGAAATATCATGTGATCTGGTACCAGCTCCGTACCAAGGCGTCCGGCCTGGACTATGGCAGGCGATATTAGAGGCACGGCTGGCGGAATTCCAGTTTAATTGCCATAAAATTCAAAAAAATGTAACTTGATCATTTCGAAACGTTGGTTATGGTTCCTTCGGTCATATTTGATATTCCGGAAAAATATCATGAGATCCGGTACCAGCTCCAAACCAAGGCGTCCGGCCTGGACCATGGCAGGCGATAATACAGGCACGACTAGCGGAATTCCAGTTTAATTGCCATAAAATGCCAAAAAAATGTAACTTTAACATTTCGAAGCGTTGGTTACGGTTTCTTGGGTTGTAATTGATGTCCCGGAAAAATATCATGTGATCCGGTACTGGCTCCGTACCAAGGCGTCCGGCGTGGACCATGGCAGGAGATAATACAGGCACGACTGGCGGAATTCCAGTTTAATTACCATAAAATGCCAAAAAATGTAATTTGGTCATTTCGAAGCGTTAGTTATGGTTCCTTGGGTCATATTTGATGTCCCGGACAAATATCATGCGATCCGGTATCGGCTCCGTACCAAGGCATCTGGCCTAGACCATTGCAGGCGATAATACAGGCACGACTGGCGGAATTCTAATTTAATTGCCATAAAATGCCAAAAAATGTATCTTTATCATTTCCAAGCGTTGGTTATGGTTACTTGGGTCATATTTGATGTCGAGGTCAAATATCATGTGATCCAGTACCGGCTTCGTAACAAGGTATCCGGCCTGGACCATGGCAGGCAATAGTACATGCACGACTAGCAGAATTCCAGTTTATTTTCCATAAAATGCCAAAAAATGTAACTTGATCATTTCGAATTGTTTGTTATGCTTCCTTGTGTTTTATTTGATGTCCCAGACAAATATCATGCGATCCGGTATCGGCTCCCTACCAAGGCGTCCGTCCTGGACCATGGCAGGCGATAATAGAGGCACGACTGGCGGAATTCCAGTTTAATTGCCATAAAATGCAAAAAAATGGTCTGTTTACATTTTTTTTCATTTTATGCCAATTAAACTGGAATTCTGCAAGGCTTGCCTGTATTATCGCCTGCCATGGTGCAGGCCGGACCCCTTGGTACGAAGCCGGTACCGGATGGCATGAAATTTCTCCAGGACATCAAATATGACCCAAGGAACCATAACCAACGCTTCGAAATGATCAAATTACATTTTTTGGCATTTTATGGCAATTAAACTGGAATTCCGCCAGTCGTGCATGTACTATCGCCTGCCACGGTCCAGGCCGGATGCCTTGGTATGGAGCCGGTACCGGATCGCGCGATATTTCTCCGGGACATCAAATACGACCCAAGGAACCACAACGCTTGGAAATGATCAAGTTACATTTTTGGCATTTTATGGCTATTAAATTGGAATTCTCCCAGTCGTGCCTGTATTATCGCCTGTCATGGTCCAGGCGGGATGCCTTGGTACGGAGCCGGTACCGGAGCGCATGATATTTTTCCAGGACATCAAATACAACCCAAGAAACTATAACCAACTCTTCGAAAGGATCAAGTTACATTTTCTTGAATTTTATGGCAATTATACTTGGAATTCCGCTAAGTCGTGCCTGTATTATCGCCTGCCAAGTTCCAGGCCGGAAGCCTTGGTACGGAGCCGGTACCGAATCACATGATATTGGACCGGGAGATAAAATATTAACCAAGGAACCATAACCATTGCTTCGAAATGATCAAGTTACATTTTTTGGAATTTTATGGCAATTAAACTGGAATTCCGCCAGTCGTGCCTGTATTATAGCCTGCCATAGTCCATGACAGATGCCTTGGTACAGAGCCAGTACCGGATCGCTTGATACTTCTCCGGGACATCAAATGCGACCGAAGGAACCATAACCAACTCTTCGAAAGGATCAAGTTACATTTTTTTGAATTTTATGGCAATTATACTGGAATTCCGCCAAGTCGTGCCTGTATTATCGCCTGCCATGTTCCAGGCCGGACGCCTTGGTACGTAGCCGGTACCGAATCACATGATATTGGTCCGAGACATAAAATACGACCCAAGGAACCATAACCATTGCTTCGAAATTATCAAGTTACATTTTTTGAAATTTTATGGCAATTAAACTAGAATTTCGCCAGCCGTGCCTGTATTATCGCCTGCCTAGTCCATGTCAGATGCCTTGGTACAGAGGTGGTACCGAATCGCCTGATATTTCTCCGGGACATCAAATACGACCCAAGGAACCATAAGCAACGCTTCGAAATGATCAAGTTACATTTTTTGGCATTTTATGGCAATTAAACTGCAATTTCGCCAGCCGTGCCTGTATTATCGCCTACCATGGTCCAGACTGGACGGAGCCGGTACTGGATAGCATGATATTTGTCAGGGACATCAAATACGACCCAAGAAACCATAACCAACGCTTCGAAATGATCAAATTAAATTTTTTTGGTATTTTATCGCAATTAAATTGGAATTCCGCCAGTCGTGCCTGTATTATCGCCTGCCATGGTCCAGGCCGGACGCCTTGGTACGGAGCCGGTACCGGATCTCATAATATATTTTCGGGACATCAAATACGACCCAAAGAAACAACCAACGCTTCGAAATGATCAAGTTACTTTTTTTTGAATTTTATGGCTATTAAATTGGAATTCCGACAGCCGTGCCAGTATTATCGCCTGCCATGGTCCAGGCCGGACGCTTTGGTACGAAGCCAGTACCGGGTCGCAAGATATTTTTCCGGGATATGAAATATTACCCAAGGAACCATAACCAACACTTTCAAAGGATCAAGTAACATTTTTGGCATTTTACGGCAATTATAGTGGAATTCTGCCAGTCGTGCCTGTATNTTGCCATGGTCTAGGTCGGACGCTTTGGTATGGAGCCGGTACCGGATAGCATGGTATTTGTCCGGGACATAAAATACGACCCAATTAACCATAACGAACGCTTGTAAATGATCAAGTTACATTTTTTTTGCATTTTATGGCAATTAAACTAGAATTTCATCAGTCGTGCCTGTATTATCGCCTGTCATGGTCCCGGCGGGACGCCTTGGTACGAAGCCGGTACTGGTTCAAATGTTATTTGACCAGCACATCAAATATGACCCAAGAAACTATAACCAACGCTTCGAAATGATCAAGTTACATTTTTTGGTATTTTATGGCAATTAAACTAGAATTTCATCAGTCGTGCCTGTATTATCGCCTGTCATGGTCCCGGCGGGACGCCTTGGTACGAAGCCGGTACTGGTTCAAATGTTATTTGACCAGCACATCAAATATGACCCAAGAAACCATAACCAACGCTTCGAAATGATCAAGTTATATTGTTTGGCATTTTATGGCAATTAAACTTGAATTCCGCCAGTCGTGCCTGTATTATATCCTGCCATGGTCTAGGCCAGGCGCCTTGGTATGGAGCCGGTAACAAATAGCATGGTATTTGTCCAGGACATCAAATACGACCCAAGTAACCATAACCAACGCTTCGAAATGATCA